>LPNX011061313.1:207881-257931 GCA_001517045.1 Pseudotsuga menziesii | reverse complement strand
ATTCAGAGCTGGTTATTCAATAGAATGTTGTTCATTGTTGCTGCTTATGTCTTATATGATATAATAAATTCACTTGAATGATTGATAGTTGTGTTGGTGATTCATTCTGAACATCTATATTTGGTTGTAAAAGCAATTTCCAGATACTAGCAAGAATGGTTGTTTGATGTATGTTATCTGGTTTAATATCCTTCATAATCAACTTGCTATCTCATAAATAAGTTTGCAATCTACACTCTAAGGATAAGGTACCGATCTACTTAAATTCACCATCACACATCTACTGCATATCTTAAATTCTGTTTTGCTAAATCTGGAAGCTGTCACAAGGGTTTGAAAGACAGATTTAGCAATCCTATTGCATAACACTCCCTTGTGCTGGATGAGAGCCAACCTAAGTTAGAAAAGTGTCCACCGAGGTGATAGTGAGTGGAACTTATAAGCTTCCCTAGTAATCAGTCCCTTCGCACCATATTTTTCAAGCCATAGGCTGGTTTATGGCATATGCCACAGGATGGAAATTTTACATAATTAAAAAATTTGTAAACAGGGTTGGAAAAGAAATCAGGCATCCAGCAATATTGTAGTTCTATATAGAATGATAGAAACATTATGTAATGATGACTTGGAGTACACAAAATGTCATAAGAATCATATACTGTCTTTATGTTTCTGATCATGTCTTCATGTTAAGCTCCAAGTGGTGGTCTGTATTATGAAATCAGTGACAATATAATAAACAGGATAAAGATCTTGTTTATATTTTGTTGTTCAAGACTGCCTATACTGAAACAAAAAATACATAAGAGCTGGATAAATATAGGCATACCTAACTGCTAAACATGGAAATAAGAAATCAACCTATCTGGTTTAATCTATTTATCTTTCGTTGGCCTGTATATTATGAGATACATGGACGGTTCCATTGTCTTTTTAGAGGGCTTCTTCTTAGGGAGCTTCAGACCCTGCCCAGGTTCTTTCAGTACCCTGACTAGAGATGTCGGGCCTTGTATTTATAGGAGGCCCTCTGACTTCACTCTTGTCCTTCAGTCACGTTCATCTACTAGAAAAGTCTCCAGCCAACATATCACTTCCTTTTTTCCGGTGCTCCCATCATTGAGAGGTACCAAGAGGCAGATTAAGATAGGTGAGGACACTTCTTCTGACTTCGAACCTGTTTAGATGCGAAGGGTTTCCTCTTTTTTTTTTTGATCCCAACAACATAGATACTCTCAACCTCATACCAGTTGTTAGCCAGTTTCTTCTAGAGTACAGCAGCGGGCACATCACCCCAGGCAGAGACAGGTTCCTTCGTCTACTTCCTCTTCCAGCTCTTCCTTTGGACAGGGTTCTATTCTGCACTTCCTCCAGTTGGCCTCTCATGTTAGGAGAGATGCCTCTGACATAACTTGATAGACATGCCTTTTTTTTCACAGGCCCTAGATCTACTATATCTGTAGTATGTACATCTCTTTCCTAGATTGGCTCTTCATCTTGGAGTTCGATATCTAGGTTTTGGTACTACTTTTCTTTCTGCATTTCATTTTATAGGAGCTTCCTTGGTGCTCCCACTTTGTATTGGCATCTTAGTACCTAATAGTCCCATTGACCTACTTTTGTGGTCATTTGTTGGACATTCTATTTTTGCTCTGATTTTCTTGGTATAAGTATATTATGCAGTGCATTGTCTTTTTGTTCCATGATTGTGGTCAATGTATTATTGTTCGTTGTAGCCAATCAATATGCAAAACATTAACCTCTAAGAATTTACATTAAAAATTTTACATGATGATGAGTGAGATAAAATGATAAATAGGGTTTACATATATTTAAATGGATTGTGTTTCTTTATTAGTCTTTGAAAGTTCATAGATGCCAGTTAGGGCTTGATGGTAAACATACTCAACAGTTTCAGTGAATATTGCATAAATTTTCTTTTACAAAGCTATCAAAACGTTGAAAAATCAGTCGTTATCCTCTCTTCTTTCTAGTCTCTATTTAGACAAAGGAGAAATTATCATAGATATTGATGGTACTGTGACCACTCAACCTGTTCTCCAGCATTTGGGCATCTCTGCGTGGCCTGGTGCGTCTCTTATTTTCTTTCCATCAAGATTTTGTGCTTATTTATTTTCTATTTGCAAGTTACCTTTCTAATATGAGGTTCTAGCTGTATATATAATTGTTTGTTGCATTATATGCTTTTTTTGCTACAAGAGGACTGACTCTGTTTATGTTTCAGGATGGCTGAATCTGACAGACCATGCCCTTTATTTTGAGGCATGGGGCATTGTATCATATGATAAGGACAAAAAATATGATTTATCAGCTGATTTGAAACAGGTTGTTAAACCTGAGCTGACTGGACCGTGGGGTGCACGGTTGTTTGACAAGGCTGTTATGTATAAATCAATATCTACATAGGTGACTCATCATGGCCACTTCTTGTATGTTATCTTAGTTGGGTGATAGGTTGTGAGGCTCTCAAATGTTACATTAGCGTCTAGTTTCTGTAGATGCTTGCAGATATTATTTTGCCCATATAATTAAAATTTCAAAGTTCATTCTACAGACCTGAACCAGTGGTTATGGAGTTTCCAAAACTTACAGGACATTCATGTCGTGACTATTGGTTGGCTATTATTGAAGAGATTTTTTGTGTGCATCAGTTCATTCGAAAGTTTCATCTTGAAGATGTTGGATAGGCAGAAGCACTTTCAAAGGCTGTTTTAGGCATTTTACGTCTTCATGCCATTCGGGAAGCATTCCATATTTTACCATATCATCCTGCAAAACTTCTCACTTTTAACCTAGCAGAGAAGATTCCTGGAGGGGATCTGATCTTAGAAGCATTAGCAGAGCTTTTTCCCTCATTGGATGCTGTAAGTACAAAAAATGATGGTGGATATGCTAGTGAGAAGATAGAAAAAAGTGGCCTCTATTCAACCTCGGCTGTTACTACAATGGCTAACTTAGGATTCATGTTTACAAAGGGCTCTGGGACAACCGATGAAGCAGGTCTTCCAGTTGGTGAAGTTCTTGTTGGTGATTTGACTCCTTTAGAAAGAGCAGTTATGCAATCAAGAAACAACTTTAAAAAGCTGGAACTCGCACAGGCATCAATAGATGGAGTGAAAGTAGAGGGAATTGATACAAATGTGGCTGTAATGAAGGTTTGTTGTCTTCTGTCCAAGTTTAGGCCTTTCAAACTATCATTCTCTTCTAATTGTCTGTGCATTTATATAGGGTATGTTCAAATTGTTTTAGTTATATGTTATTTTGATGCAGAGGTGTAGTGTGCTATGCACATATGGAGATTTTTTGGCATATGTATAGTCTTTAGGGGTTGTCTGGATCTTATCTTAGTATTTTCTTATCCTCTTTCATTTCTTGCGATTAGATTATCTGTTATTATTTATTTTCTATTTCTTTTAGAGTGTTACTACATGTGCTTTTAATTCAGAGTTTTTGCGATCCGTCTTTCTCCCTTTTAGAGATATTATTGATAATAATAAAATCTAGTTGATGACTACACTTCTTGGAAACATTGACAGTGACATTATTACCTGCATGTAGCAGAAAGATTACCTAGTATTAAATGATATTTGTATCAGTGGCTTGCAGCAACCACTTTTTATACTCAGATTTGGTCATCCTAGTAAATGGGTCAAGTTTATTTTGGGTGCTTCATCTTGTAAATGGATAATGTATAACAGTACTTGCAGGAATTGCTTCTAGTGTTAAAACTTGTTGTAGTAATAGGTAAACCAATGCCTGTGGAAAATTTCTTCCAGAAATGGTGAAATATTCGTGTGCAAGGCATGTACATTCTTTTCTTTCCATGAAAACCAGATTGATGTCATTGTACATATGAACAGGTTTAAGTTACATGTAGCCACACTGAACAAGATATTAATGAAAGCTGTACTGATGAGTCTCATATACATTACTGCTATTCCTCGGCATACTTGTTCTCTTCATTTTTATTATTTGTTAATGAAATTTAAATAAAAAGATTTCGTCTGCACTTGCAAATTTATGGTTGATAACATTGATGGCACTTTTGTCTATCTTCTCTTCATTTGGTATTCTTTTCAGATTGTTGCAGTGACCTTGGACAATTATGAATTGCTTCCAATGGATAAAGATAATCATATCAGTGATAGTTTTGATGATCATTGGGTACAAGCACATACAGGTGAGGGCCATATTGAAGTGACGGCAGGAGCAATTAGAAGAGTTCCTTCCTGGAAGGAGGTGTGGGACTTTAAAGGTGAAATTAATCTCACAAGGTATGCAAATCATCATGTTTCCTTTGTTTTTTGCTCTAGGTTTTAACTATTTTCTCTAAGCATCATCGGTTCTTTTTATGCACTATTTATTGAATAATATTACAGGGAAGAAGTAGAGAACCCCAAAGTTTGGTCTAAACTTTGTCTCCAAAATATGGCAAAACTTGCAAAGGAGGCCACTACTGTATGTCGTGTTCTTGAACCTATGTTTCGCATTTTTGACAGTGGAAAGCATTGGTCACCTTAGCATGGACTTTCTCTTTGCATTCTATATGACATGCAATAATTAATGGAGAGATCAGGTAATGCTAAAACACCATACAAAACAATCCATGTTTGGACAAATTATTTTAATGGCTAATACTTTCGGCTTTTTTGAAGGAACTACTGATGGTTTGAAGCTCCTTTCTATAAATAGGATTAAAGAGAGCATTGTTATCTTCTTAGAGGAATTGTGGAAGAGTTCCACCATTTTAACGATGTTTCCCTATTTACGTGGTTAAAGATTTCCTTGAAGCTATTCACTCCCAAACTTGCCAGCTTATTAGATTCTCGTACCTTGTTGCCACCTGTCACAAGGCTCCCAGATAGTATTTTGGTTCCTCATATGGTTTTTAAAACTTTGAAAAAACTTAGTGTTCTGTTCACCCGCTTTTAAATCCTTTGTTTCTATGATGTTCCTTATCCCTATGGGTAACTTTTTCCTTTAGGAATTGCATCGATGCCATGACCTGAACACAGATTGGAGCCTCTGACTGGGTCTCAACCAGTTTCCAATTCTCTTTTATTAATGCCTGAAACTCTTCCTCCTCTTTTCGGTGCTGATTATAATTGAATGGAGCCCCTGGATTTGAGGAGCTTTTGTTCAACTACAGGAATGCTAGGTAATGGCCCGAACAATAGAGTTCCCCTACCCAAGCTCAATACTGTTCAACATGGAACATAGCATGATGAGCAAGGAACCGATCAAGTCTTAGCAATCCCATTCTAACCAGTGCAATTGTTGTTCCTGGTAGGTCAGCTGAATTGGCTCGACATCCACCCACCCATCGTAGGGCCCATACAAGTTGAGGATGGACACAGAGATTTAGCTCATTGTTGTGTGCCTCGCTACAATGCCTCAGTAATTGATATTGACATTTATTATGTATTCTTGCCACAATAATAACATAGAAAAGAGTTATGATTGAAGAGAAAACACTGCATGCCCTTGTTTTAAAGGAAGAGATGATGATCATGCCATTGGAGAGGCATACTGCACAATTATATCAATGGAGCAGTGAGCTTTAATGATCTGCAAATATTTCAGACAGGTTTAGTGTCAGTTTAGCAAAAAAGTGGAACTTATTTCCACTCAATTTGTATACCAAAGAGAACATGAGTAGGTGGTTTTAAGTACTTAAAGTATGCATCATAATAATCATTTTATCTTGAGCTGCATCACAAAAGAAGCTGCAAGTCAGGGTTTTAAATCTAAAATAGCGTTTTGAAGTCAGAAAGCTATTTAGCAGAAAATTTCATAGAGAAAAGGCTTAGAAAATAGTCCAAACATAATGCCAATTCTTTATCTTGTAATTAGGAATGCCTAAGAAATAGTATTAGCAACAACCAAATAAGTCAAGGAAGATATATACATTTAACAACATTCAAGTTTGAAAATGAAACAAGGATTGCCATCGCTTTTCTGGCCAAAATTTAGAAGTTCACTAAAAATTAATGCAGGAATCAGTGTTCACGAGGGGAGAGATTTCTTGGACATATTAGAATCAAGTGAGGGGAGGGAAAGTAACACATACTTCAAAATAAAGATGAAATTCACTTGATGATAATTGAGAAAGTAATGATGATTTAAAAAGTCAACTTTTAATTATAAATAAACAAGCACAAGAACTATTAATGAAGAACGCCAGGGAGACGATGGTATAGGCTATGGTTTAGTGGGAAGTTGAATAACTTCTTTTGATGATCACTTTGGGTTTAAATTTTGTTGGGAATATTCCATTGATAAAATTTAATTGAGATAATGCAAGATATGTAGATGAGGCCACGGTCTTGGGTGTCAAACAATATAGAAGCCTTTTGTATATATAACCATTCTAAAAGGTAATCTCGAGTTTGAGAATGTACTACCTCACATTAATGCAAGTTGATGTAGGTAACATTTTCCTTGTTTATCTACAAAATCTAAAAAATGGAGGAACCTCATTAATTATTTATAGGGTAACAGGATGGCATTAACAATAATAATAATAATAATAATCTTCAGTTTTATGTAGGTTATGTAGGATTAGTATGTATTTATCTCGAAAGAATGAAGAAAATTATTATTTTCTTTTTTATTTTAATTTCTGATCATTTTCTATTATTTTATTTCCTAAAATGAGATTGTTGTCTATTACATTCATATTTAATTTTCCGGGCAAGACCTGCATGTCATAAAAAATATAGAAGGCCTCTTGTATGCATAATTTTACTGAAAGGTACTTGAGTTTGAGAACCTACTATCTCATGTTAATGTAGGTTGAAGTATGTACTCTTCCCCTTTCCCTTATTTATGTACAAAGTATAAAAAATAAAGAGGCCTCAATAGGGTAACATGTAAGGTGACAGGTGATTTTTTTTTTTTAAAAACGCCTACAGATGTCGCTTAACCGACGCTTCTGTAGGCGATTTTTTTTTTAAAAAACATTAAGAGACGTCGCTTAACCGACGCTCAATAGTTTTACTTGTCGCTTCATCGACGCCTTTGAATGTCAATTTTTTGATGCCTTTAGTTGATATCCGTCGCTTCATCGACGGCTTTGAATGTCAATTTTTCGACGCCTTTAGTTGATATCCGTCGCTTATCCGATGGCCCTGCTGTCGCTTAACTGACGGTATGAAAGGTTATTTTATTAAAAAATGACATTACTGTCGAAGAAATTCCATCGCTTAACCGACGCTGTAAATTTAACCGACGGTTACATAGGTGTCGCTTAACCGACGATTACTTAGGTGTCGGATAACCGACGACAAGTTTCCGACGCTTAAGAAAAAATCAAAGTGTCGTACATGCGATAGGGAAGTGTCGGAAAACTGACATGACGGCCGTCGGATTTTTGGTCGAAATGTAGTAGTGTCTCCCCCGAGCTCACACCTTTCAATAGAGAACGATGTAAATTCAAATGGACATTGAATGAGCCTAAATTGCACTCCCAGTGGCCTTTAAATGCCATTCGTCAGACACCCTTGTATGTCGATTGTGGGAAACAATAGTCTCAATGGCCAAGCTTGACATGTATCCCCGACAGCATTAAAATACCTTCCATTATACACCCTAAGTGGTCGGTGGTGGACCACCAAGGTGTTAGTGGGCGCCCACTAACACTGTGGTGGTCCACCATCGACCACTAAGGGTGTATAATGAACGACATTTGAACTTCATCGACTATACAAGTCAGCCTTGGCCATTAACAATCACCATTCCTTTACGGTTTTGAACATCTTCCTTGTCGTCTTCTTTTGTGATATTTGAGGAACCAAATGATCCCTGACTTAGTCTACCAAGATTATTCTTGCTCTTGCATCACTCTTCCTCCAATGACACTTGTTTTCTTCAGCGTCTAGTTCTGAAACCTTCTCATTGACAAGCTTTAAGAGATCATTTTCTTACAAGATGAGAACTCTAGACTTCCAAGAGATGAAGTTTGTGGCTCCATCAAGATTATCTTCAACCGTCATGCAGATTTCAATTAGAAACCCTAGAAGGATCTAGGTCAAAATTTATGTTTGGAATCTTATGAAACTGAATCCAAAGGTTAATGTGCCTTATCAAAGCGAGTTGAGAGGAGATAACATCAAGCCAAAACTATTGACCGAAATTGGGTCAAAAATGAAGCTTCTCAAAACTGGATTTTTCCTTCATTAATAGATGCGCCTTCCCTTGGCCAAAGTTTCCAAGTCACTTTTTCTCCTGGATCGGTGAGGGGATGCCTCAGAATGTCAAGCCAAAGCTTTGGACAATGGCTTCTAGAACTTCTTTGATACCATGTTAGAAATTGGTAGCTGTAAAACCAAGATCACTAGAAGAAAGACAGAGCATATAAACATACAGGGTGTGGAGTTCATTTAACCACGGTGATGTTCTATCACTTCCCAACCATAGACAATACAACACTATTGTCTTCTCCGAGCTCAAACATTTCAATAGAGAATGATGTACATCCAAATGGATGTTGACCGAGCCTAAATTCTACTATCGCTGGCCTTTAAATGCCATTCATCATACACCCTTGTAGGTCGATTTTGCACCACAACATGAGCGTCAGTGGCTAAGCCTGACTTCTATCCCAAATGGCCTTAAAATGCATTTCGTCATACAACCTCAATGGTCGGTTGTTGACCACCAAGGTGTTACTGGATGCCCACTAACACTATGGTGGTCCACCACCGACCACTAATGGTGTATAATGAACGACATTTGAACGCCGTCGCCCATACAAGTCAGGCTTGACCATTAACAACCACCATTCCTTTAGGGTTTTAAAATCTTTCTAGTCGTCTTGTTTTGCGAGATTTGAGGAACCAAATGATCGCTGACCAAGTCAACCAATATTCTTCTTGCTCTGCAATCACACTACCTCCAATGAGACTTGTCTTCTTCAGCATCTGGTTCTGAAACCTTCTCATTGACAAACTTTAAGAGATCATTTTCTTCCAAGATGAGAACTCTAGACTTCCAAGAGATGAAGTTTGTGGCTCCATCAAGATGATCTTCAACCTTCATTCCAATAATCTTGCGTGCATATTTGAACTAGAAACCCTAGTAGGAGCTAGATCAAAAATGAATTTTGAAATCTTGTGAAATTGAATCCAAAGGTTAACGTGACTTATCAAGGCAAGCTGAGAGGAGATAAGATCGAGCCAAAAATATAAACTGAAATTGGGCCAAAAATGAAATTTCTCAGAACTGGATTTCTCCTTCAATAATAGATGTGCCTTCCCTTGGGCGAAGTTTCTAGGTCACTTTTTCTCCTGGATCGGTGAAGGGAGACCTCAAAATGTCAAGCCCTAGCTTTCAACAATGGCATTTAGAATAGCTTTCATACCATGTTAGAAATTGGCAGTTGTAAAACCAAGATCACTAGAAGAAATAAAAAGCACATAAAGAAACTCGGTGTGGAGCTCGTTTAACCACGGTGATTATCTATCACCTCCCAACCATAGAAAATACAACACTATTGTCTCCCCCGAGCTCAGACCTTTCAACAGAGAACGATGTATATCCAAATGGATTTTTACTGAACCTAAATTCTACTCCCACTGGCCTTTAAATGCCATTCATCATACACCCTTGTAGGTCGATTGTGGGCCATAATAGTGTCAATGTCCAAGCCTGACTTCTATCCCAGATGGCCTTCAAATGAATTCCATCTTAAACCCTCAGTGGTCGGTGGCAGACCACTAAGTTGTTAGTGGGCACCCACTAACACTGTGGTTTTCTACCACTGACCACTAGGGGTGTATAATGAATAGAATTTGAACGTTGTCACCCATACAAGTCAGGCTTGACCATTAACAATCATCATTCCTTTAGGTTTTTGAACATCTTCCTAGTCGTTTTCTTTTGCGAGATTTGAGGAACCAAATGATCCCTAACTGAGTCTACCAAGATTCTTCTTGCTCGGGCATCACTCTTCCTCCAATGAGACTTGTCTTCTTCAACGTTCGGTTCTGGAACCTTCTCATTGACAAGATTTGTGAGATCATTTTCTTCCAAGATGAGAACTATACACTTCCAAAAGATGAAGTTTGTGGCTCCATCAAGATTATCTTCAACCTTCATTCCAATCATCTTGACTGCAAAATTGAACTAGTAACCCTAGTAGGAGCTAGGTCAAAAATGAAGTTTGGAATCTTGTTAAACTGAATCCAAAGGTTAATAAGCCTTATCAAGGCGACTTGAGAGGAGATAAGGTTGAGCCCAAACTATGGACCAAAATTGGGTCAAAAATGAAACTTCTCAGAACTGGATTTTTCCTTCATCAATAGATGCGCCTTCTCTTGGTCGAAATTTCCAAGTCACTTTTTCTCTTGGATTAATGAGCAGTGGTAAAATATTATAAGTATGCTTTTCTCCCGGATTGGTGAGGAGAGGCCTCAAAATTTCAAGCCCTAGATTTCGACAATGGCTTCTAGAACTGCTTTGATACGATCTTATAAATTGGCAGTTGTAACACTAGGACCACTAGAAGAAAGGCAGAGTACATAAACAAACTAGGCGTGGAGCTCTTTTAACCACGGTGATTATCTATCACCTCCCAACCATAGACAATACAACACTATTATATCACCCGACCTCAAACCTATCAATAGAGAACGATATACATCCAAATGGATGTCGACTAAGCCTAAATTCTACTCCCAATGGCCTTTCAATGCCATTATCCATACACCATTGTAGGTCTATTATACACCATGCCATTATCTTCGACGGGCTTAAAATGCCTTCAATTATACACCCTTAGTGTTCGGTGGTGGACCACCAAGGTGTTGGTGGACGCCCACGAACACTGTGGTGGTCCACCACCGACCACTAAGGGTGTATAATTAACGGCATTTGAACGTCTTCACCCATACAAGTCAGTCCTGGTCATTAACAATCATCATTCCTTTAGAGTTTTGAACATCTTCATAGTCGTCTTCGTTTGCAAGATTTGAGGAACCAAATGATCCCTAACTGAGTTTACCAAGATTCTTCTTGCTCTAGCATCACTCTTCCTCAGATGAGACTTGTCTTATTCAACATATTTCTCTGGAACCTTCTCATTGACAAGCTTTAAGAGATCATTTTCTCCCAAGATGAGAACTCTAGACTTCCAAGAGATAAACTAGAAACCCTAGTAGGAGCTAGGTCAAAAATGAAATTTGGAATCTTGTGAAACTGAATCCAAAGGTTAATGTTCCTTATCAAGGCGAGTTGAGAGGAGATAAGATCGAGCCAAAACTTTGGACAAATTGGGTCAAAAATGAAACTTCTCCGAACTAGATTTTTCCCTCATCAATAGATGTCCATTCCCTTGGGCAAAATTTTTATGTCAATTTTTCTCTTGGATTGGTGAGGGGAGGCCTTAGAATTTCAAGCCCTAGCTTTCGACAATGTCGTCTATAACTACTTTGATACCATGTTATAAATTGGCAGTTCTAAAACCATGATACCTAGATGAATGAGCGAGCACATAAACAAATTGGGTGTGGAGCTCGTTTAACCACGAGCATGATCTATCACCTCCCAACCATAGACAATACAACGCTATTGTCTCCCATAGCTCAGGCCTTTCGATAAAGAATGATGTACATCAAAATGGAATCTAAAGGTTAATGTGCCTTATCAAGGCGAGTTGAGAGGAGATAAGATCGAGCCAAAACTATGGACCAAAACTGGGTCAAAAATGAAACTTTTCAGAACTCGATTTTTCCTTCATCAATAGATGCGACTTCCCTTGGGGGAAGTTTCCAACTCACTTTTTCTCCTATATTGGTGAGGGGATGCCTTAGAATGTGGAGCCCTAGATTTTGACAATGGCTTCTAGAACTGCTTTGGTACGATGTTAAAAATTGGCAATTCTAAAACCAAGACCACTAGAAGAAAGACAGAGCACATAAACAAACTGGGTGTGGAGCTCGTTTAACCATGATGATGATCTATCACCTCCCAACTATAGACAATACAACATTATTGTCTCCCCTGAGCTCACACCTTTCAATAGAGAACGATATACATCCAAATGGATATTGACCGAGCCTAAATTCTTCTCCCAGTGGCCTTTAAATGCCATTCGTCAGACACCCTTGTATGTTGATTGTGGGAAGCAATAGTGTCAGTGGCCAAGCTTGACTTCTATCCCCGACAGCCTTAAAATTCCTTCCATTATACACCCTCAGTGGTCGGTGGTGGATCACCAAGGTGTTAGTGGGCGCCCACTAACAGTTTGGTGGTCCACCACCGACCACTAAGGGTGTATCATGAATGGTATTTGAACGTCATCGACTATACAAGTCATCCTTGGCCATTAACAATCGCCATTCCTTTACAGTTTTGAACATCTTCCTTGTCTTCTTCTTTTGTGATATTTGAGGAAACAAATGATCCCTGACTTAGTCTACCAAGATTCTTCTTGCTCTTGCATCACTCTTCCTCTAATGACACTTGTCTTCTTCAGCGTCTAATTCTGGAACCTTCTCATTGACAAGATTTAAGACATCATTTTCTTACAAGATGAGAACTCTAGACTTCCAAGAGATGAAGTTTGTGGCTCCATCTAGATTATCTTCAAAAGTCATGCAGATTTCACTTAGAAACCCTAGAAGGAGCTAGGTCAAAATTTAAGTTTGGAATATTGTGAAACCGAATCCAAAGGTTAATGTGCCTTATCAAAGCGAGTTGAGAGGAGATAACATCAACCCAAACGTATTGATCGAAATTGGGTAAAAAATGAAGCTTCTCAAAACTGGATTTTTCCTTCATTAATAGATGCGCCTTTCCTTGGCTGAAGTTTCCAAGTCACTTTTTCTCCTGGATTGGTGAGGGGATGCCTCAGAATGTCAAGCCAAAGCTTTGTACAATGGCTTCTAGAACTGCTTTGATACCATGTTAGAAATTGGTACCTGTAAAACCAAGATCACTAGAAGAAAGGCAAAGCACATAAACATACATGGTGTGGAGCTCGTTTAACCACGGTGATGTTCTATCACCTCCCAACCATAGACAATACAACACTATTGTCTTCTCCGAGCTCAAAAATTTCAATAGAGAACGATGTACATCCAAATGGATGTTGACCAAGCCTAAATTCTACTCTCACTGGCCTTTAAATTCCATTCGTCATACACCCTTGTAGGTCGATTGTGAGCCACAACATGAGTTTCAGTGGCCAAGCCTGACTTGTATCCCAAACGGCTTTAAAATGCATTTCGTCATACAACCTCAGTGGTCGGTGGTTGACCACCAAGGTGTTACTGGACGCCCACTAACACTGTTGTGGTCCTCCACCTACCACTAATGGTTTATAATGAACGGAATTTGAGCATCGTCGCCCATACAAGTCAGGCTTGACCATTAACAACCACCATTCCTTTAGGGTTTTAAAATCTTTGTAGTCGTCTTCTTTTGCGAGATTTGAGGAACCAAATGATCGCTCACCGAGTCAACCAAGATTTTTTCTTGCTCTGCAATCACTCTTCCTCCAATGAGACTTGTCTTCTTCAAAGTCTGTTTCTAGAACCTTCTCATTGACAATATTTAAGAAATCATTTTCTTCCAAGATGAGAACTCTAGACTTCCAAGAGATGAAGTTTGCGGCTCCATCAAGATGATCTTCAACCTTCATTCCAATCATCTTGCATGCATATTTGAACTAGAAACCCTAGTTGGAGCTAGATCAAAAATGAATTTTGAAATCTTATGAAACTGTATCCAAAAGTTAATTTGCCTTATCAAGGCAAGTTGAGAAGAGATAAGATCGAGCCAAAACTATAAACTGAAATTGGGCCAAAAATGAAATTTCTCAGAACTAGACTTCTCCTTCAATAATAGATGTGCCTTCTCTTGGGCGAAGTTTCTAGATCACTTTTTCTCCTGGATCGGTGAAGGGAGACCTCAAAATGTCAAGCCCTAGCTTTCAACAATGGCATTTAGAACAGCTTTGAACATCTTCCTAGTCGTCTTCTTTTGTGAGATTTGAGGAGCCAAATGATCGCTAACTGAGTCTACCAAGATTCTTCTTGCTCTAGCATCACTCTTCCTCCAATGAGACTTGTCTTCTTCAACGTTCGATTCTAGAACCTTCTCATTGATAACATTTAAGAGATCATTTTCTTCCAAGATGAGAACTATAGACTTCCAAAAGATGAAGTTTGTGGCTCCATCAAGATTATCTTCAACCTTCATTCCAATCATCTTGACTGCAAAATTGAACTAGTAACCCTAGTAGGATCTAGGTCAAAAATGAAGTTTGGAATCTTGTTAAACTGAATCCAAAGGTTAATATGCCTTATCAAGGTGACTTGAGAGGAGATCAGGTTGAGCCAAAACTATGGACCAAAATTGGGTCAAAAATGAAACTGCTCAGAACTGGATTTTTCCTTCATCAATAGATGCGCCTTCCCTTGGGCGACATTTCCAAGTCACTTTTTCTCCTGGATTAATGAGCGGTAGCCAAAATTTTTAATTCTGTTTTTCTCCCGGATTGGTGAGGAGAGGCCTCAAAATGTCAAGCCCTAACTTTCGACAGTGGCTTCTAGAACTGCTTTGATACCATGTTAGAAATTGGCAGCTGTAACACTAGGAAAACTAGAAGAAAGGTAGAGTACATAAAAAAATTGGGTGTGGAGCTAGTTTAGCCACGGTGATTATCTATCACCTCCCAACCATAGACAAAAAAACACTATTATCTCCCCCGACCTCAAACCTATCAATAGAGAACGATATACATCCAAATGGATGTCGACTGGCCCTAAATTCTACTCCCAATGGCCTTTAGATTCCATTCTCCATACACACTTGTAGGTCTATTGTGGGCCACAATAGTGTCAGTGGCCAAGCCTGACTCCTATCTCCGAAGGGCTTAAAATGCCTTCAATTATACACCCTCAGTGTTCGGTGGAGGACCACCAAGGTGTTGGTGGCAATGCCTAATCCTGACTTGTGTTGGCGATGATGTTCAAATGCCTTTAATTATAGACCCTTAGTGGTCAATGGTGGACCACCAAGGTGTTGGTGGGCACCCACCAACACTGTGGTGGTCCACCACCGACCACTAAGGGTGTATAATTAATGGCACTTGAAAAACATCACCCATACAAGTCAGGCTTGGTCATTAACAATCATCATTCCTTTAGAGTTTTGAACATCTTCATAGTCATCTTTGTTTGCAAGATTTGAGGAACCAAATGATCCCTAACTGAGTTTACCAAGATTCTTCTTGGTCTAGCATCACTCTTCCTCCAATGAGACTTGTCTTCTTCAACGTCTTCCTCTAGAACCTTCTCATTGACAAGCTTTAAGAGATCATTTTCTCCGAAGATGAGAACTCTAGACTTCCAGATAAAGTTTGTGGCTCCATCAAGATGATCTTCAACCTTCATTCCAATCATCTTGCCTCCAGATTTGAACTAGAAACCCTAGTAGGAGCTAGGTCAAAAATGAAATTTGGAATCTTGTGAAACTGAATCCAAAGGTTAATGTGCCTTATCAAGGCGAGTTGAGAGGAGATAAGATCAAGCCAAAACTTTGGACAAAAATTGGGTCAAAAATGAAACTTCTCGGAACTGGATTTTTCCTTCATCAATAGATGTGCCTTCCCTTGGGCAAAATTTCATGTCACTTTTTCTGCTGGATTGTTGAGGGGAGGCCTCAGAATTTCAAGCCCTAGATTTCGACAATGTCGTCTATAACTACTTTGATACCATGTTAGAAATTGGCAGTTCTAAAACCATGATACCTAGAAGAATGACAGAGCACATAAACAAATTGGGTGTGGAGCTCGTTTAACCACGATCATGATCTCACCTCCCAACCATATACAATACAACACTATTGTCTCCCATATCTTAGGCCTTTCGATAGAGAATGATGTACATCAAAATGGAATCTAAATGTTAATGTGCCTTATCAAGGCGAGTTGAGAGGAGATAAGATCGAGCCAAAACTATGGACTGAAATTGGGTCAAAAATGAAACTTCTCAGAACTCAATTTTTCCTTCATCAATAGATGTGCCTTCCCTTGGGTGAAGTTTCCAACTCACCTTTTTCTCCTATATTGGTGAGGGGAGGATTTAGAATGTGAATCCGTAGCTTTTGACAATGGCTTCTAGAACTGCTTTGGTACGATGTTACAAATTGGCAATTGTAAAACCAAGACCACTAGAAGAAAGACAAAGCACATAAATAAACTGGGTGTGGAGCTCGTTTAACCACTATGATGATCTATCACCTCCCAACCATATACAATACAACACTATTGTCTCCCCCGAGCTCACACCTTTCAATAGAGAACGATGTACATCCAAATGGATATTGACCGAGCCTAAATTCTACTCCCAGTGGCCTTTAAATGCCATTCGTCAGACACCCTTGTATGTCGATTGTGGGAAACAATAGTGTTAGTGGCCAAGCTTGAATTCTATCCCTGACAGCCTTAAAATTCCTTCCATTATACACCCTTAGTGGTCGGTGGTGGACCACCAAAGTGTTAGTGGGCGCCCACTAACACTGTGGTGGTCCACCACCGTCCACTAAGGGTGTATAATGAATGACATTTGAACATCATCGACTATACAAGTTAGCCTTGGAAATTAACAATCACCATTCCTTTACAGTTTTGAACATCTTCCTTGTCGTCTTCCTTTGTGAGATTTGAGGAACCAAAAGATCTGTGACTTAGAGTACCAAGATTCTTCTTGCTCTTCCATCACTCTTCCTCCAATGACACTTGTCTTCTTCAGCGTCTAGTTTTGGAACCTTCTTATTGACAAGATTTAAGAGATCATTTTCTTACAAGATGAGAACTCTATACTTCCAGGAGATGAAGTTTGTGGCTCCATCAAGATTATCTTTAACCGTCATGCAGATTTCACTTAGAAACCCTAGAAGGAGCTAGGTCAAAATTTAAGTTTGGAATGTTGTGAAACTGAATCCAAAGGTTAATGTGCCTTATCAAAGCAAGTTGAGAGGAGATAACATCAAGCCAAAACTATTGACCAAAATTGGGTAAAAAATGAAGCTTCTCAAATCTGGATTTTTCCTTCATTAATAGATGCGCCTTCCCTTGGCCGAAGTTTCCAAGTCACTTTTTCTCCTAGATCAGTAAGGGGATGCCTCAGAATGTCAAGCCAAAGATTTGTACAATGGCTTCTAGAACTGCTTTGATATGATGTTAGAAATCGATAGCTATAAAACCAAGATCACTAGAAGAAAGGCAGAGCACATAAACATACAGGGTGTGGAGCTTGTTTAACCACGGTGATGTTCTATCACCTCCCAACCATAGAAAATACAACACTGTTGTCTTCTCTGAGCTCAAAAATTTCAATAGAGAATGATGTACATCCAAACGGATGTTGACCGAGCCTAAATTCTAATCTCATTGGCCTTTAAATGCCATTCATAATACACCCTTGTAGGTCGATTGTGCACCTCAACATGAGAGTCAGTGGCCAAGCCTGACTTCTATCCCAAACGGCCTTTAAATGCATTCTGTCATACAACCTCAGTGGTCGATGGTTGACCACCAAGGTGTTACTGGATGCCCACTAACACTGTGGTGGTCTGCCACCGACCACTAATGGTGTATAATGAACGGCATTTGAACGTCGTCGCCCATAGAAGTCAGGCTTGACCATTAACAACCACCATTCCTTTAGGGTTTTAAAATATTTCTAGTCCTCTTCTTTTATGAGATTTGAGGAACCAAATGATCGCTGACCGAGTCAACCAAGATTCTTCTTGCTCTGCAATCACTATTCCTCCAATGAGACTTGTCTTCTTCAGCGTCTAGCTCTGGAACCTTGTCATTGACAAGCTTTAAGAGATCATTTTCTTCCAAGATTAGAACTCTAGACTTCCAAGAGATGAAATTTGTGGCTCCATCAAGATGATCTTCAACCTTCATTCCAATCATCTTGTGTGCATATTTGAACTAGAAACCATAGTAGGAGCTAGATCAAAAATGAATTTTGAAATCTTGTGAAATTGGATCCAAAGGTTAACGTGCCTTATCAAGTCAAGTTGAGAGGAGATAATATCGAGCCAAAACTATAAACCAAAATTGGGCCAAAAATGAAATTTCTCAGAACTGGATTTCTCCTTCAATAATAGATGTGCCTTCCCTTGGGCGAAGTTTCCAGGTCACTTTTTCTCATACATCGGTGAAGGGAGACCTCAAAATTTCAAGCCCTATCTCTCAACAATGGCATTTAGAACAGCTTTGATAGCATGTTAGAAATTGGCAGTTGTAAAACCAAGATCACTAGAAGAAAGAAAAAGCGCATAAACAAACTCGGTGTGGAGCTCGTTTAACCATGGTGATGATCTATCACCTCCCAACCATAGACAATACAACACTATTATCTCCCCTGAGCTCAGACCTTTCAATAGAGAATGATGCACATCCAAATGGATTTTTACTAAGCCAAAATAATACTCCCACTGGATCTTGTTTAACCACGGTGATGATCTATCACCTCCCAACCATATACAATACAACACTATTGTCTCCCCTGAGCTCCGACCTTTCAATAGAGAATGATGTATATCCAAATGGATTTTTACTGAACCTAAATTCTACTCCCACTGGCCTTTAAATGCCATTCATCATACACACTTGTAGGTCGATTGTGGGCCATAATAGTGTCAGTGGCCAAACCTGACTTCTATCCCAGACGGCCTTCAAATGCATTCCGTCATACACCCTCATTGGTCGGTGGTGGACCACCAAGGTGTTAGTGGGCGCCCACTAACACTATGGTTTTCTACCACCAACCACTAGGGGTGTATAATGAACGGCATTTGAACATCGTCGCCCATAAAAGTCAGTATTGACCATTAACAACCATCATTCCTTTAGGGTTTTGAATATCTTCCTAGTCGTCTTCTTTTGCGACATTTGAGGAACCAAATGATCCTTAACTGAGTCTACCAAGATTCTTCTTACTATGGCATCACTCTTCCTCCAATGAGACTTGTCTTCTTCAACGTTTGGTTCTAGAACCTTCTCATTGACAAGCTTTAAGAGATCATTTTATTCCAAGATGAGAACTATAGACTTCCAAAAGATGAAATTTGTGGCTCCATCAAGATTATCTTCAACCTTCATTCCAATCATCTTGCCTGCAAAATTGAACTAGTAATCCTAGTAGGAGCTAGGTCAAAAATGAAGTTTGGAATCTTGTTAAACTGAATCCAAAGGTGAATATGCCTTATCAAGGCGACTTGAGAGGAGATAAGTTTGAGCTAAAACTATGGACCAAAATTGGGTAAAAAATGAAACTTCTCAGAACTGGGTTTTTCCTTCATCAATAGATGCGCCTTCCCTTGGGAGAAATTTAAAAGTCACTTTTTCTCCTGGATTAATGAGCAGTGGCCAAAGTTTCTAAGTCTTTTTTTCTCCTGGATTGGTGAGGAGAGGCCTCAAAATGTCAATCCCTAGCTTTCGACAATGGCTTCTAGAACTGCTTTGATACCATTTTAGAAATTGGCAGTTGTAACACTAGGACCACTAGAAGAAAGGCAGAGTACATAAACAATCTGGGCGTGGATCTCGTTTAACCACGGTGATTATCTATCGCCTCCCAACCATAGACAATACAACACTATTATCTCCCCCGACCTCAAACTTATCAATAGAGAACGATATACATCCAAATGGATGTTGACTGAGCCTAAATTCTACTCCCAATGGCCTTTAGATGCCATTCTCCATACACCCTTGTAGGTCTATTATGGGACACAATAGTGTCAGTGAACAAGCCTGACTCCTATCTTAGACGGGCTTAAAATTCCTTCAATTATACACCCTCAGTGTTCGGTGGTGGACCACCAAGGTGTTGGTGGGCACCCACCAACACCTTGGTGGTCCACCACCGAACACCAAGGGTGTATAATTAACGGAATTTGAACGTCGTCGCCCATAGAAGTCAGGCTTGGTCATTAACAATCATCATTCCTTTATATTTTTGAAAATTTTCATAGTTGTCTTCGTTTGCAAGATTTGAGGAACCAAATGATCCCTAACTGAGTTTACCAAGATTCTTCTTGCTCTATCATCACTCTTCCTCCAATGAGACATGTCTTCTTCAACGTCTTGCTCTCGAACCTTCTCATTGACAAGATTTAAGAGATCATTTTCTCCCAAGATGAGAACTCTATACTTTCAAGAGATAAAGTTTGTGGCTCCATAAAGATGATCTTCAACCTTCATTCCAATCATCTTGCCTCCAGATTTGAACTAGAAACCCTAGTAGGAGCCAGGTCAAAAATGAAATTTGGAATCTTGTGAAAATGAATCCAAAGGTTAATGTGCCTTATCAAGGCGACTAGAGAGGAGATAAGATTGATCCAAAACTTTGGACAAAAATTGGGTCAAAAATGAAACTTCTAAGAACTGGATTTTTCCTTCATCAATAGATGTGCCTTCCCTTGGGCAAAATTTCCGTGTCACTTTTTCTCCTGGATTGGTGAGGGGAGGCCTCAGAATTTCAAGCCCTAGCTTTCGACAATGTCATCTATAACTACTTTGATACCATCTTAGAAATTGGTAGTTCTAAATCCATGATACCTAGAAGAATGACGGAGCACATAAACAAATTGGGTGTGGAGCTTGTTTAACCACGATGATGATCTATCACCTCCCAACCATAGAAAATACAAAACTATTGTCTCCCATAGCTCAGGCCTTTTGATAGAGAATGATGTACATCAAAATGAAATCTAAAGGTTAATGTTCCTTATCAAGGCGAGTTGAGAGGAGATAAGATCGAGCCAAAACTATGGACCGAAATTGGGTCAAAAATGAAACTTCTCAGAACTCGATTTTTCCTTCATCAATAGATGCGCCATCCCTTGGGCGAAGTTTCCAACTCACTTTTTCTCCTATATTGGTGAGGGGAGGGCTTAGAATGTGGAGCCCTAGCTTTCGACAATGGCTTCTAGAACTGCTTTGGTACAATGTTAAAAATTGGTAGTTGTAAAACCAAGACCACTAGAAGAAAGACAGAGCACATAAACAAACTAAGTGTGGAGCTCGTTTAACCACGATGATGATCTATCACCTCCCAACCATAGACAATACAACACTATTGTCTCCCCCGAGCTCACACCTTTCAATAGAGAACGATGTACATCCAAATGGATATTGACCGAGCCTAAATTCTACTCCCAGTGGCCTTTAAATGTCATTCGTCAGACACCCTTGTATGTCGATTGTGGGCAACAATAGTGTCAGTGGCCAAGATTGAATTCTATCCCCGATAGCCTTAAAATTCCTTCCATTATACACCCTTAATGGTCAGTGGTGGACCACCAGGGTGTTAGTGGGTTCCCACTAACACTATGGTGGTCCACCATCGACCACTAAGGGTGTATAATGAATGGTATTTGAATGTCATCGACTATACAAGTCAGCATTGGCCATTAACAATCACCATTACTTTAGGTTTTTGAGCATCTTCCTTGTCGTCTTCTTTTGTGAGATTCGAGGAACCAAATGATCCCTGAATTAGTCTACCAAGATTCTTCTTGCTCTTGCATCACTCTTCCTCCAATGACACTTGTCTTCTTCAGCGTCTAGTTCTAGAACCTTCTCATTGACAAGCTTTAAGAGATCATTTTCTTACAAGATGAGAACTCTAGACTTCAAAGAGATGAACTGTGTGGCTCCATCAAGATTATCTTCAATTGTCATGTAGATTTCACTTAGAAACCCTAGAAGGAGATAGGTCAAAATTTAGGTTTGGAATCTTGTGAAACTGAATCCAAAGGTTAATGTGCCTTCTCAAAGCGAGTTGAGAGGAGATAACATCAAGCCAAAACTATTGACCAAAATTGGGTAAAAAATGAAGCTTCTCAAAACTGGATTTTTCCTTAATTAATAGATGCGCCTTCCCTTGGCCGAAGTTTCCAAGTCACTTTTTCTTCTTTATCGGTGAGGGGATGCCTCAGAATGTCAAGCCAAAGCTTTGGACAATGGCTTCTAGAACTGCTTTGATACCATGTTAGAAATTTGTAGCTGTAAAACCAAGATCACTAGAAGAAATGCAGAGCACATAAACATACAAGGTGTGGAGCTCGTTTAACCACGGTGATGTTCTATCACCTCCCAACCATAGACAATACAGCACTATTGTCTTCTTCGAGCTCAGACCTTTCAATAGAGAACGATGTACATCCAAATGGATGTTGAACGAACCTAAATTCTACTATCGTTGGTCTTTAAATGCCATTTGTTATACACCCTTGTAGGTCGATTGTGTGCCACAACATGAGTGTCAGTGGCCAAGACTGACTTCTATCCAAAACGGCGTTAAAATGCATTTCGTCATACAGCCTCAGTGGTTGGTGGTTGACCACCAAGGTGTTACTGGACGCCCACTAACACTGTGGTGGTCCACCATCGACCACTAATGGTATATAATGAATGGCATTTGAATGTCGTCGCCCATACAAGTCAATCTTGACCATTAACAACCACCATTCCTTTAGGGTTTTAAAATGTTTCTAGTCGTCTTCTTTTGTGAGATTTGAGGAACCAAATGATCGCTGACCGAGTCAACCAATATTCTTCTTGCTCTGCAATCACTCTTCCTCCAATGAGACTTGTCTTCTTCAGCGTCTTGTTCTGGAACCTTCTCATTAACAAGCTTTAAGAGATCATTTTCTTCCAAGATGAGAACTCTATACTTCCAAGAGATGAAGTTTGTGTCTCCATCAAGATGATCTTCAACCTTCATTCCAATCATCTTGCGTGCATATTTGAACTAGAAACCCTAGTAGGAGCTAGATCAAAAATTAATTTTGAAATCTTGTGAAATTGAATCCAAAGGTTAACGTGCCTTATCAAGGCAAGCTGAGAGGAGATAAGATCGATCCAAAACTATAAACCGAAATTGAGCCAAAAATAAAATCTCTCAAAACTGGATTTCTCCTTCAATAATAGATGTGCCTTCCCTTGGGAGAAGTTTCCAGGTCACATTTTCTCCTACATTGGCGAAGGGAGACCTCAAAATGTCAAGCCCTAGCTTTCAACAAAGGCATTTAGAACAGCTTTGATACCATGTTAGAAATTGGCATTTGTAAAACCAAGATCAATAGAATAAAGAAAAAGCACATAAGAAAAATCGGTGTGGAGCTCGTTTAACCACGGTGATGATCTATCACCTCCCAACCATAGACAATACAACACTATTGTCTCCCCCGAGCTCAGACCTATCAATAGAGAACAATGTACATACAAATGGATTTTTACTGAGCCAAAATAATACTCCCACTGGAGCTCTTTTAACCACGGTGATGATCTATCACCTCCCAACCATAGACAATACAACACTATTGTCTCCCCCGAGCTCAGAACTTTTCAATAGAGAACGATGTATATCCAAATGGATTTTTACTGAACCTAAATTCTACTCCGTCTGGCCTTTTAATGCCATTCATCATACACCCTTGTAGGTCAATTGTGGGCCATAATAGTGTCAGTGGTCAAGCCTGACTTCTATCCCAGATGGTCTTCAAATGCATTCCGTCATACACCCTCAGTGGTCGGTGGCGAACAACCAAGGTGTTAGTGGACGCCCACTAACACTGTGGTTTTCCACCACCGACCACAATGGGTATATAATGAACGGCATTTGAACGTCTTCGCCCATACAAGTTAGGCTTGACCATTAACAATCATCATTCCTTTAGGGTTTTGAACATATTTCTAGTCATTTTCTTTCACGAGATTTGAGGAACCAAATGATCCCTAACTGAGTCTACCAAGATTCTTCTTGCTCTAGCATCACTCTTCCTCCAATGAGACTAGTGTTCTTCAACGTTCGGTTCTAGAACCTTCTCATTGACAAGATTTAAGAGATCGTCTTCTTCCAAGATGAGAACTATAGAATTCCAAAAGATGAAGTTTGTGGCTCCATCAAGATTATCTTCAACCTTCATTCCAATCATCTTGCCTGCAAAATTGAACTAGTAACCCTAGTAGGAGCTAGGTCAAAAATGAAGTTTGGAATCTTGTTAAACTAAATCCAAAGGTTAATATGCCTTATCAAGGTGACTTGAGAGGATATAAGGTTGAGCCAAAACTATGGACCAAAATTGGATAAAAAATTAAACTTCTCAGAAATGGATTTTTCCTTCATCAATAGATGTGCCTTCCCTTGGGCAAAATTTCCAAGTCACTTTTTCTCCTGGATTAATGAGCGGTGGCCAAAGTTTCTAAGTCTGTTTTTCTCCTGGATTGGTGAGGAGAGGCCTCAAAATGTCAAGCCCTCACTTTCAGCAATGGCTTCTAGAACTGCTTTGATACCATGTTAGAAATTGGCAATTGTAACACTAGGACCACTAGAAGAAAGGAAAAGTACATAAACAAACTGGACATGGAGCTCGTTTAACCACGGTGATTATCTATCACCTCCCAACTATAGACAATATAACACTATTATCTCCCCCGACCTCAAACCTATCAATAGAGAACGATATACATCCAAATGGATGTCGACTGAGCCTAAATTCTACTCCCAATGGTCTTTAGATGCCATTCTCCATACACCCTTGTATGTCTATTGTGGGCCACAATAGTGTCAGTGGCCAAGCCTGACTCCTATCTCCGACGGGCTTAAAATGCCTTCAATTATACACCCTCAGTGTTCGGTGGTGGACCACCAAGGTGTTGGTGGGCACCCATCAACACTGTGGTGGTCCAACACCAACCACTAAGGGTGTATAATTAACGGCATTTGAACGTCGTCACCCATAAAAGTCAGGCTTGGTCATTAACAATCATCATTCCTTTAGAGTTTTGAACATCTTCATAGTCGTCTTGGTTTGCAAGATTTGAGAAACCAAATGATCCCTAGCTGAGTTTACCAAGATTCTTCTTGCTCTAGCATCACTCTTCCTCCAATGAGACTTGTCTTCTTCAACGTCTTGCTCTGGAGCCTTCTCATTGACAAGCTTTAAGAGATCATTTTCTCCTAAGATGAGAACTCTAGACTTCTAAGAGATAAAGTTTGTGGCTCCATCAAGATGATCTTCAACCTTCATTCCAATCATCTTGCCTCTAGATTAGAACTAGAAACCCTAGTAGGAGCTAGCTCAAAAATGAAATTTGGAATCTTGTGAAACTGAATCCAAAGGTTAATGTGCCTTATCAAGGCGAGTTGAGAGGAGATAAGATTGAGCCAAAACTATGGACAAAAATTGGGTCAAAAATGAAACTTCTCAGAACTCAATTTTTCCTTCATCAATAGATGTGCCTTCCCTTGGGAGAAGTTTCCAACTCACGTTTTCTCCTATATTGGTGAGGGGAGGCCTTAGAATGTGAAGCCATAGATTTCCACAATGGCTTCCATAAATGCTTTGGTACGATGTTAAAAATTGGCAGTTGTAAAACCAAGACCACTAGAAGAAAAACAGAGCACATAAACAAACTAGGTGTGGAGCTCATTTAACCACGATGATGATCTATCACCTCCCAACTATAGACAATACAACACTAGGTCTATTTTGGGCCACAATAGTGTCAGTGGCCAAGCCTGACTCCTATCTCCGACAGGCTTAAAATGCCTTCAATTATACACCCTCAGTGTTCGGTGGTGGACCACCAAGGTGTTGGTGGGCACCCACCAACACCTTGGTGGTCCACCACCTAACACTGATGGTGTATAATTAACGACATTTGAAAGTTGTCGCCCATACAAGTCAGGCTTGGTCATTAACAATCATCATTCCTTTAGAGTTTTGAACATCTTCATAGTCGTCTTCGTTTGCAAGATTTGAGGAACCAAATGATCCCTAACTGAGTTTACCAAGATTCTTCTTGCTCTAGCATCACTCTTCCTCCAATGAGACTTGTCTTCTTCAACGTGTTGCTCTGGAACCTTCTCATTGAAAAGCTTTAAGAGATCATTTTCTCCCAAGATGAGAACTCTACACTTCCAAGAGATAAAGTTTGTGGCTCCATCAAGATGATCTTCAACCTTCATTCCAATCATCTTGCCTTCAGATTTGAACTAGAAACCCTAGTAGGAGCTAGGTCAAAAATGAAATTTGGAATCTTGTGAAACTAAATCCAAAGGTTAATGTGCCTTATCAAGGCAAATTGAGAGGAGATAATATCGAGCCAAAACTTTGGACAAAAATTGGGTCAAAAATGAAACTTCTCGGAACTGGATTTTTCCTTCATCAATAGATGTGCCTTCCCTTGGGAAAAATTTCCATGTCACTTTTTCTCCTGGATTGGTGAGGGGAGGCCTCAGAATTTCAAGCCCTAGCTTTCGAAAATGTCATCTATAACTACTTTGATACCATGTTAGAAATTTGCAGTTCTAAAACCATGATACCTAGAAGAATGACGGAGCACATAAACAAATTAGGTGTGGAGCTCGTTTAACCATGATGATGATCTATCGCCTCCCAACCATAGAAAATAAAACACTATTGTCTCCCATAGCTCAGGCCTTTCGATAGAGAATGATGTACATCAAAATGGAATCTAATGGTTAATGTGCCTTATCAAGGCGAGTTAAGAGGAGATAAGATCGAGCCAAAACTATGGACCGAAATTGGTTCAAAAATGAAACTTCTTAGAACTGGTTTTTTCCTTTATCAATAGATGCACCTTCCCTTGGGCGAGGTGTGCAAGTCACTTTTTCTCTTGGATTGGTGAGGGGAGGCCTCAAAATGTCAAGCCCTAGCTTTCGACAGTGACTTCTAGAACTGCTTTGATACCATGTTAGAAATTGGCAGTTGTAAAACCAAGATCACTAGAAGAAAGACAGAGCACATAAACAAACTAGGTGTGTAGCTCGTTTAACCACGGCGATGATCTGTCACCTCCCAAACATAGACAATACAACACTATTGTCTCCTTTGAGCTCAGACCTTTCAATAGAGAACGATGTACATCCAAATGGATGTTGACCGAGCCTAAATTCTACTCCGAGTGGCCTTTAAATTCCATTCGTGTTATACCCTAGTAGGTCAATTGTGGGCCACAATAGTGTCAGTTGCCAAGCCTGACTTCTATCCCCGATGGTCTTAAAATGTGTTCCATTATACACCCTCAGTGATCGGTGGTGGACCACCAAGGTGTTAGTGGGCACCCACTAACACTGTGGTGGTCCACCACCAACTAGTAAGGGTGTATAACGAACAGCATTTGAACGTGGTTGCCTATACAAGTCAGGATTGGCCATTAAAAATCAGGGAACCAAATGATCCCTGACTGAGTCTACCAAGATTCTTCTTGCTCTGGCATCACTCTTCCTCCAATGAGACTCGTCTTCTTCAGCATCTGGTTCTGGAACCTTTTGATTGACAAGCTTTAAGAGATCATTTTCATCCAAGATGAGAACTCTAAACTTCCAAGAGATGAAGTTTGTGGCTCTATAAAGATGATCTTCAACCTTCATTACAATCATCTGGCCTACAGATTTGAACTTGGAAACCTAGTAGGGGCTAGGTCAAAAATAAAGTTGAAATCTTGTGAAACTGAATCCAAAGTTTAATGTGCCTTATCAAGGAGAGATGAGAGGAGATAAGATCGAGCCAAAACTATGGACTGAAATCGCGTAAAAAATGAAACTTCTAAGAACTAGATTTTTCCTTCATCAATAGATGCACCTTCCCTTGGGCGAAGTTTCCAAGTCACTTTTTCTCGTGGATTAGTGAGGGGAGGCCTCAGAATGTCAAGCCCTAGATTTCGACAATGGCTTCTAGAACTACTTTTATTCCATGTTAGGAATTGGCAGTTGTAAAACCAAGATCACTAGAAGAAAAACAGAGCACATAAACAAATTGGGTGTGGAGCTCGTTTAACAATGGTGATGATCTGTCACCTCCCAACCAAAGACAATACAACACTATTGTCTCCCCCGAGCTCAGACCTTTCAATAGAGAATGATGTACATCGAAATGGATGTTGAATGAGCCTAAATTCTACTCCCAATGGCCTTTAAATATCATTCTTCATACACCCTTGTTGGTTGATTGTGGCCCACAATAGCGTCAAATCCTGACTTCTATCCCAAACAGCCTTAAAATGCCTTCCATTATACACCCTCCATGATGCCATGCATTGTTTGAATGAGGAACCCCTCATTCCCTTTTCTTCCTTGCCATCATAAAACACGGACACCTCATTCAATCCCCCTCTTACTGAGAACATCTATCCAGAGACTCCTATCTAGAAAATTCCCTTTAACTTTCCAATACCCGACATTTGTTGGACCCAGGTAACTGCTACTCTCTTCCTTCTTGGGATGACCCTAGGGATACCTATTTTGTGTATTGCCTCCCCACACTCTTATATTTACACTCCTCCAATTTTAGACTTAGTCTTCTATTCCATCTCACCTTTGAACGAATGATCACCTAGTACCCTAGAGCCTCCTATGATGCAAACAACACCGACTAAGCCTCGCATATGAAAGCAAGTTGGGGGAACATTCCCTACATTGGTTTTGACCTACTAGACCCGATCCACTACCGTGCCTAATAGTGGTATCCATTCATACAGGAGATTGGGGAAATTAACCATTCACCAATTAGGTAACCATTCATTCTACTGGAGCCTAACTATTCTAGGCCCCTACTCGTCTTTGGATTCTTCCTGATAAATAAGATATGGGGGATTGGCTGCTATATCTTATTTCACCGTATCTACCTATATATTTCTTTACTTGTTAGTAGTGGGTTGGGAAATTAATAATAGTAGGTCTTCCCTTTTATTCGTGGGTTGGATCCCACCGATCTAATCCCAAATACTCAGATATAATGAGAGGAGCAATTATAAGAGCAGTAATTATAGCTGTATCAGAGCCGCCAGTATAGGCATACATACCTTTTCAAAGGTATTCCACCATGAGTTAACGAAGGGTACAAGGGTGAGTAACTGGGGTTCGACTCCCTAGGTACCGAGAGTTGCACTCTCAGACTAGGTGGTTGCTTTGGATGTAAAGTGTAAAAAAATACATCCCCCCTGACTAAGACCAGTAAATTAGAAGTTTACGCCATGCCAATTATCACAACTTTAACCCCTTTATATCTCTGGCTGGTTAAGAATACCAATAAGCATCCTTAGAAAAACTGTATTTGGGCCTTGATAGGTTGTGGGACTTAGAGTTATTAGACTCTTAGAGATGCCTCTACTTTCATTCTATTAGTTATGTTACCTTAGAGAGCCTTCCCTTCTATCCATTCCATTATTGGCAGCTGGGCTATCTTATATAGTAAGCTGCCTTCCCGCGTCATTGGGTGCTACCGTGGGTGTTACCGAAGGACCAAAGGCCTTATCTTTGGAAAGGAGAAGATCCGAAGGCCTTGAAGTTAATCCTCTATATAAATAAGGGTAGAAGCGCTAAACCACTCCCATATTTGTTAAGTTAAAGTAATGGGTTGAATGATTTCCTACAGGAGAGAGTTAAAGTGCCCGTCCCTGTGCCCGTCATAAATATATTTTTTGTTTCCTTCCTACCCTATGCCCATCATGAATATATTATCTGTTTCCTTCCTATAGAATAAGTAATCAAATAGATAGATAATGATGCCAGTCATAAAGGCTCTTAAGTAAATTGATTGGACCAACGACGAATTTAGCATAGGGAAAAGTTCCGTGGAATTCACCTTGTCCCGTCAGAAGCTATTATCTTTAAATTTGTGCCCTTCACTATATTATTCGGGAACAGCTAGGTTAATGTGCGGTGTTGGCCATCCTGGGAAGGCCACCCATATAGAGGATAATTTTCCACTTTGTAGGAAGGTGAACAAAAGAGAATTTACCATTATAAATACTAGGTTCATCTAGGGGAGTTTACCAGGTAAGGCCACCCTTCTTATAGAGGACAATTGTGGGATTATTCCCCCTGTTGATTCCCCATTGGATCCACTATAGGAGCAGTAAAACCCCTATAAGATATTAGTCCCACTTTTATTCCCCTTCCCTCCCTTGATCCGATTCCTCATCAAGATTGGCCTCCTCTTCAGGAACCCCAACAAGCTTCCCCGAAGATTAGCCACCAAAATGGACTGTCTTCCCATTCTTCAACAACCATACAACCTCGACCTCACGCACCTAGGGCTATGGATATTGAAGACGAGTGGACAATGTAGATGAGTAAAAGGAAGGAGTCCAAGTAACCTTTTGGGGTGGAGCAGAAACTTCCAAATTCAAGACCCAAGTCGCATCCTAAATATTACAAAGATGAAGCAATGAATTCAACTGAAAAATGGGCCTTTACCTTGGTTGGTTATGTTTTGGGCAATACCTTTAGTAGCTCAAGTATTAGGTTAATACTAGAAGAAATATCTCTATAGTGTCTTGGAATTGAAAAGGGATGACTATCCCAAGTCAGAAGATGTTTTGAAAGGATCGATCTGCAACGAAAATAGAAATTTTATTTGGTATTTATTCAAGAGGTAAAGTTTGCATAACGGTGATGAAAAAATAAAATGAATAAAAGGTTCAATTTGGTAAAGCCTGACCAGCCTGTTAAGTAATTACATGATTTATTCTACCAGGCCAAGTTGGAGGCCACAAGTTCGGTTAAGGTGAATGTGAAAAAGTCTCTCAGAGGGGGTGTTTCCTATACAAGAACCCATCGTTGTCGTAGGTTTAGAATGTTACACCGCGGTGTATAACTATAAAGTTTCATAAGGCAAGTTGATGAATGAGAGCCTTTCCTTTAAGGGTTTTTATTCCATTCTCTAAGGCCATAGGGCAGCAGCAGCATAAGAAGCTTAGGTGGGTAAGGTTTAATTAAAAGTCCGTCTATGCATGACCCTACTAGCAAGCCAACTAAGTTGAGGGGCAGAGCGGTGAATTCGAGAAATGTTCTGAGAAGCTCTTTTAACTTTAAGAAACCATCATTTCTCAGGGTTGGTAGGCACGGTTCCACCGGGTTCTCGAAGTAGAATTTGTATAAAAAGTGTCTGAATGAGAGCATGTAAGGTAATTTCTATCCCATCCATCGTTGCATCCATCCGATAAACCCCATGGCTTCTAAGGTAAGTCCTAATAAACTTTCAGGCATAGGTAGTTTCTAGTGATAGTTTCATCTGGGTAGGTTCATTCCGCATTCCCAAGGAAATTCCCATTTCCATTTCTATTTCCATCCAACGATTAAAGGATCCTGCACAGCCCAGGCTTGGCTAACCATTCCTGAAACTTCCTGGTCTAGGGCTAAATAAGAACTAGTGGGTGCAAGTGACCAAAGGATAAATAGCATGATGTTCCCTGGCAACAGCAACTACTGTAGTATTCCTGGCTTCTAGTTGCTCCATGGTCCTAGCAATTTTTTTGGCAGTAAAAGAAAGAAGGTGATCCATCCATGCATGCAATCCTCCGAGGGATTTCAAAGGTCTAATGATGATCGATTCACTGATTACGTGCATTGTTGGGGCTAAAGATATCGTCTACAAATTCTAGCAGGTAAAGAGAAACAAAGGGAGTGTGTCTCTCATAGCATGCCCCTGCCTACTTTCGTACTCCTTCCTGGCATCTAAAGTGTTTCCTTGATGCTCCTAGGATCCCCAGTCTTTAGAGGGTAAAGAGGCCCTTCAAATCTAAGGCATATGGCAGATCATGATGATTCTAGGTATAAGTTAAGGGGGAATGACCCAGCCCAATGGCCATTCCCATTCAAGGAACCAAGCAAGGTGTGTGACTCCTCAGGTTTTCTAGCAATCCCTCCTCAATATTTCCAGCATGTTCTAGGGATGCTCCATATAATATCCTCCCTCTTTTGGACAGGTTTATAGTATAAACCAAGGTAAGGGCTTCCTCCTGATACTGTCCCCTATTGCTCTAGCTTTCCTGATTAAACTAAAAGTGAAATGGACTCCCCCCCCATGGTGCTAGGCGGGAAATATCAATAAAAAGAGTAAGGTATCCATCAACCGAGGTCTTCTAAGGGCTCATTAACCCATCCCAATTGCAATTCCGATCCAACGCAGGTGTGACTCTTCTTCTAGCAGTGCCTATTCTTAGAAGACCTAATGGTATAGAGCCAGCTGGTCAAAAGTAATTTTGGCAGGTTTCAGGTATCCAAGTCAAAGTGTTCTATCAGTCCCTTGTCAGCATGCATGGTATAGGGCTATAAAATAGAAAGGTCATTCTATTTTGGCAAGTGGGTAGTATGAAGAAGGTAAGGTATTATGTGTCTTTCCTCTACTGATCTTCCTGGTATAATTCCTGGGGGTTAGTGGTAAGTTCCTCCATAATCCTAGTCTAGGGTTCTAGCAGTAATAGAAAGACGGGTAAGGTGATTATTCATCCAATCCTTGTGGATTCTTCTAAGGATATAAATGGCTGACCCAGTAAGTGATTCCAGGTCTAGTTGTGGCAATAAGTAAATAAAGTCAAGGTAGTTTGTTATAGCATGTTCCCCTGTCTACGTTTGGTATTTGTGGCTTTTATAGTGTGGACTGTCTGGTCCTAGGTCCTAGGTATCCATCATAATAAATAAAAGGTGAAGGGTCTAATCCATACAATAATAAATCCACTAATCTCCCTCCGTCCTGCCATGTAATCCATCCCTAATCGGGGAAAGTAAGGCAGGCAACTAAGAGTCTTCGACGAATTGGAAATCCATTAATAACTCGATGTAAGTTCATGAATGAGTCACTTTTCCTTCTCCTTCCTGACTTGGTTGGGTTGCACAACCTGTAATCCATCCCTAACCAGGGAAAGTAAGGCAGGGAACTAAGAGTCTTCGGCGAATTGGAAACCCACTAATAACTCGGTGTAAGTTCGTGAATGAGTGACTTTTCCTTCTCCTTCCTGACTTGATTGGGTTACGCAACCTGGTGTCATATTATATATGTAATAACACAAATTTATGGCAGCTCATGATGATTCTAGGTCTAAGGTAATCCTCTAGATAAACAAGGGTAGAAGCGCTAAGCCACTCCCATATTTGTTAAGTTAAAGTAACGTGTTGAATTATTTCCTACAGAAGAGAGTTCGAGTTCCCGTCCCTGTGCCCGTCATGAATATATTATCTGTTGCCTTCCTACCGTGTGCCCATCATGAATATATTATTTGTTGCCTTCCTATAGAATAAGTAATCAAATAGATAGATAATGATGCAAGTCATAAAGGCTCTTAAGTAAATTGATTGGACCAAGGACGAATTTACCATAGGGGAAAGTTCGGTGGAATTTGCCTTGTCCCGTTAGAAGCAATTATCTTTAAATTCATGCCCTTCACTATATTATTCAGGAACAGCTAGGTTAATGTGTGGTGTTGGCCATCCTGGGAAGGCCACCCTTATAGAGGATAGTTTTCCACTTTGTAGGAAGGTGAACAGAAGAGAATTTACCATTATAAAGACTAGGTTCATCTAGGGGAGTTTACCAGGTCAGGACACCCTTATTATAGAGGAAAATTATGGGATTATTCCCCCTGTTGATTCCCCATTGGATCCACTATAGGAGCAGTAAACCCCCTATAATAGATTAGTCCCATTTTATTCCCCTACCCTCCCTTGATCCGATTCCTCATCAAGATTGGCCTCCTCTTGAGGAACCCCAACAAGCTTCCCTGAACATTAGCCACCAAAATGGACCATCTTCCCATTCTTCAACAACCATCCAACTGCGACCTTACACACCTACGGCTATGGATATTGAAGATGAGTGGACAATGCGGATGACTAAAAGGAAGGAGTCCAAGTAACCTTTTGGGGTAGAGCAGCAAGACCACCAAGGTGTTAGTGGGTGCCCAATAACACTGTCAGAGAGCATTTCAACGTCATCACCCATACAAGTCAGACTTGCCCATTAACAATCATCATTCCTTTAAGGTTTTGAGCATCTTCCTAGCCTTCTTCTTTTGCGAGATTTGAGGAACCAAATGATCCCTGACTGAGTCTACGAAGATTCTTCTTGCTCTAGCATCACTCTTCCTCCAATGAGACTTATCTTCTTTAGCGTCTTTTTTTCAAACCTTCTCATTTACAAATTTTAAGAGAACATTTTCTTCTAAGATGAGAAATCTAGACTTCCAAGAGATGAAGTTTATGGCTCAATCAAGATGGTCTTCAATCTTCATTCCAATCATCTTCCCTACAGATTTGAACTAGCAATCCTGGTAGGAGCTAGGTCAAAAATGAAGTTTGGAATCTTGTGAAACTGAATCCAAAGGTTAATGCGCCTTATCAAGCCGAGTTGAGAGGAGATAAGATCGAGCCAAAACTATGGTTCGAAATTGGGTCAAAAATGAAAATTCTCAGAACTGGATTTTACCTTAAGCAATAGATGCGCCTTCCCTTAGGCGAAGCTACCAAATCACTTTTTCTCCTATATTGGTGAGGGGAGGCCTCAGAATGTCAATCCCTAGCTTTCGACAATGGCTTCTAGAACTGCTTTGATACCATTTTAAAAATTGGCAGTTGTAAAACCAAGATCACTAGAAGAAAGGAAGAGCACATAAACAAACTGGGTGTGGAGCTCTTTTAACCATGGTGATGATCTATCACCTACAAACCATAGAGCATACAACACTATTGTCTCCCCCAAGCTCACACCTTTCAATAGAGAACAATGTACATCCAAATGGATGTTGAGCGAGCATAAATTCTACTCCCAGTGGCCTTTAAATGCCATTCGTCATACACCCTTGTATGTTGATTGTGGGCCACAATAGTATCAGTGGCCAAGCTTGAATTCTATCCCTGGTGGCCTTAAAATGCCTTCCATTATACACACCCAGTGGTCAGTGATGGACCACCAAGGTGTTAGTGGGCACCCACTAACACTGTGGTGGTCCACCACCAACCACTGACGGTGTATAATGAATGGTATTTGAACATCGTCGGGGCATACAAGACAAGCTTGGCCATTAACAATCATCATTCCTTTAGGGTTTTGAACATCTTCCTAGTCGTTTGCTTTTGTGATATTTTAGGAAACAAATGATCCTTGACTGAGTCTACCAAGATTATTCTTGTTCTAACATCACTCTTCCTCCAATGAGACTTGTCTTCTTCAGCGTCTAGTTCTTGAACCTTACCATTCACAAGCTTTAAGAGATGATTTCCTTCCAAGATGAGATCTCTAGATTTCCAAGAGATGAAATTTGTGGCTCCATCAAAATGATCTTCAACATTCATTCCAATCATCTTGCCTGCAGATTTGAACTAGAAACCCTAGTAAGAGCTACGTCAAAAATGAAGTTTGGAATCTTGTGAAACTAAATCCAAAGGTTAATGTGCCTTATCAAGGAGAGTTGAGAGGAGATAAGAACGAGCCAAAACTTGTGACCGAAATTGGGTAAAAAATGAAACTTCTCAGAACTAGATTTTCCCTTCATCAATAGATGCGCCTTCCCTTGGGCGAAGCTTCCAAGTCACTTTTTCTCTTGGGTTAGTGAGGGGACGCCTCAGAATTTCAAGCCGTATCTTTCGATAATGGCTTATAGAACTGATTTGATACCATGTTAGAAATTGCAGTTGTACAACCAAGATCACTAGATGAAAGACAAAGCACATAAACAAACTGGGTGTGGAGCTCATTTAACCACAGTGATGATCTATCACCTGCCAACCATAGACAATACAACACTATTATCTCCCCCGAGCTCAAACCTTTCAATAGAAAACGATGTACATCGAAACGGATGTTGACCGAGCCTAAATTCTACTCCCAATGGCCTTTAAATGCCATTCACCGTACACCCTTGTAGGTCGATTCTGGGGACGGCCTTAAAATTCCTTCCATTATACACCCTCAGTGGTCAATGTAGGACCACCAAGGTGTTGGTGGGTGCCCATTAACACTGTGGTGTTCCACCACCGACAACTAAGGGGTTATAATGAATGACATTTGAACATCGTCACCCATACAAGTCAGGCTTGGCCATTAACAATCATCATTCCTTTAGGGTTTTGAACATCTTCCTAGTCCTCTTCTTTTGCGAGATTTGGGGAACCAAATGATCCCTGACTGAGTCTACCAAGATTCTTCTCGCTGTGTCATCACTCTTCCTCTAATGAGAGTTGTCTTCTTCAGTGTCTAGTTCTGGAACCTTCTCATTGACAAGCTTTAAGAGATCATTTTCTTCCAAGATGAGATCTCTAGACTTCCAAGAGATGAAGTTTGTGGCTCCAACAATATGATCTTCAACCTTCATTCCAATCATCTTGCCTACAAATTTGAACTAGAAACCCTATTAGGAGCTAGGTCAAAAATGAAATTTTGAATCTTGTGAAACTGAATCCAAAGATTAATATGCCTTATCAAGGCGAGTTGAGAGGAGATAAGATCGAGCCAAAACTATGGACGAAAATTGGGTCAAAAGTGAAACTTCTCAGAACTGGATTTTTCCTCATCAATAGATGCACCTTCCCTTGGGCTAAGTTTCCAAGTAACTTTTTCTCCTAGATCGTTCAAGGGAGGCCTCAAAATTTCAAGCCCAAGCTTTCAAAAATGGCTTCTAGAACTGCTTTCATACCATGTTAAAAATTGGCAGTTGTAAAACTAAGATGACTAGAAGAGAGACGAACCACATAAACAACCTGGGTGTGGAGCTTGTTTAACCACAGTGGTGATCTATCACCTCCAAACCATAGAAAATACAACACCCTTATCTACCCTGAGCACAGACATGTCAATAGAAAAAAATGTAAATCCAAATGGATGTTGATTGAGCCTAAATTCTACTCTTAGTGGCCTTTAAATGTCATTCGTCATACACCCTTGTAGGTCGATTGTGGGACACAATAGTGTCAATGGCCAAGCATGACTTCTATCCCCGATGGCCTTAGAATGCCTTCCATTATACACCCTCAGTGGTCGGTGGTGGTCCACCAATGACCACTAAGGGTGTATAATGAATCGCATTTGAACGTTGTCTCCCATACAAGTCAGGATTGGCCATTAACAATCATCATTCCTTTAGGGTTCTGAACATCTTCCTAGTCGTCTTCTTTTGCGAGATTTGAGGAACCAAACAATCCCTGACTGAGTCTACCAAGATTATTCTTGCTCTGGCATCACTCTTCCTCCAATGTTAATTGTCTTCTTCAGAGTCTAGTTTTGGAACGTTCTCATTGACAAGATTTAAGAGATCATTTTATTCTAAGATGAGAACTCTAGACTTCCAAGACATGAAGTTTGTGGCTCCATCAAGATGATCTTCAACCTTCATTCCAATCATCTTGCCTGCAGATTTGAACTAGAAACCCTAATAGAAGCTAGGTCAAAAATGAAGTTTGGAATCATGTGAAACTGAATCCAAAGGTTAATGTGCCTTATCTAGGCGAGTTGAGAGGAGATAAGATCGAGCCAAAACTATGGACCGAAATTGGGTAAAAAATGAAACTTCTCAGAATTTGATGTTTTCTTCATCAATAGATGCGCCTTCCCGTGGGAAAACTTTCCAAGTCACTTTTTCTCCTGGATTGGTGAGGGGAGGCCTCAAAATGTCAAGCCCTAGCTTTCGATAATGGCTTCTAGAACTACTTTGATACCATGTTAAAAATTGGCAGTTGTAAAACCAAGATCACTAAAAGAAAGGCAGAGCACATAAACAAACTGGGTGTGGAGCTCGTTTAACTACGATGATGATCTATCACCTCCCAACCATAGACAATGCAACACTATTGTCTTCCCTGAGCTCAGACCTTTTAATAGAGAACAATGTACATCCAAATGGATGTTGACCTATCCTAAATTCTACCCCCAGTGTCCTTTAAATGCCATTTGTCATACACCCTTGTAGGTCGGTTGTGGGCCACAATAGTTCCAATGGCCAAGCTTGACTTCTATCCCCGACGGCCTTAAAATGCATTCCATTATACACCCTCCATGTTCTAAGGTGGACCACCAAGGTGTTGGTGGGCGCCCACTAACAGTGTCGTGGTCCACCACCGACCACTAAGGGTGTATATTTAACGGCATTTGAATGTGGTCGCCCATACAAGTCAGGCTTGGCCATTAACAATCATCATTCCTTTAGGGTTTTGAACATCTTCCTATTCATCTTCCTTTTCGATATTTCAGGAACCAAATTATCCGTAACCGAGTCTACCAAGATTCTTCTTGCTCTGACATCACTCTTCCTCCAATGAGATTTGTATTATTCAGCATCTAGTTCTGGAACCTTCTCATTGACAAGCTTTAAGAGATCATTTTCTACCAAGATGAGAACTCTATACTTCCAAGAGATGAAGTTTGTGGCTCCATCAAGATGATCTTCTACCTTCATTCCAATCATCTTGCCTACAGATTTGAACTAGAAACCCTAGTAGAAGCTAGGTCAAAAATGAAGTTTGGAATCTTGTGAAACTGAATCCAAAGGTTAATGTGCCTTATCAAGGCAATTTGAGAGGAGATAAGATCGATCCAAAACTATGGACATAAGTTAGGTCAAAAATGAAACTTCTCAAAACTGGATTTTTCCTTCATCAATAGATGCGCCTTCCCTTGGGCAAATTTTCCAAGTCACTTTTTCTCCTGGATCGGTGAGGGGAGACCTCAAAATGTCAAGCCCTAGCTTTCGACAATGGCTTATAGAACTGCTTTTGTTACCAACATATTGGATGACAAAAAATGAAGAAGAGGCACAAGGACTAGTCTTATCTAGGAAGAGTAATCTCGAGTCGGGCCCTACCCGAGACAACATTCCAGAGGAATCCATTTATTGACAGGGTCACCCAAGGAGGCTACCAAGAAGAGAAAATAAAGTGGGAAGGGTTGATGGGAATTCCACCTTCATGTCCTAACAATGTAGTGCAACAATACGAGTTAGGAACCAAGCTACAATAAGGAAAAAGACTCACAAATGAGTCACCACTCAATTTTTGGTTCAAATAAAAAAACCCAAGGAGAGAGAAAAGAAGGAATAAATGAAGATGGGAAGGCACTATTTTAATTATTGGTTATTATTGATTAAGTAACCTATCACTCTTGATTTACTAGTCTAATGCAATCAATTTTCAACCACAAATGGAATTACCAGCAAATTCACGAAAGAAGGGAAAGCTAAGTATGACAATTATACGGCAAATTAAACCACTGAAAGAGGTGAGATGAAGTTATTCTAGGAAAATATAGAATTTCAAGAGGCAATAGGAAAGATAAGTTGAGCCAAAAAACCCATAGTTTCATTCTTTCGGATTAATGACCAACATCTTGCACGATAGTAGAGGAAGAAGGGGCACACAGACTAGTCTTATCTAGGAAGAGTTGGTTCCTACCCAAAACAACTTTCTAAAGGAATCCAATCATTGATCAGGTCACCCAAGGAGGCTACCAAGAAGAGAAGATTAATTGGAAAGAGTTGATGGGAAATCCCCCTTCATGTCCTATCAATGTAGAACAACAATAAGTGTGAGGAGACATGCCACAATAATGAGAAAGACTCAGAAATGACTCGCCACTCGATTTTAGGTTAAAATAAAAAAACCCTAGGAAAGAGAAAAGAAGGGATAAATGAAGAAGGAAGGGAATTATTTCAAATAGGGTTTACTATTTATTAAATAACCTAGGGCTCTCGATTTCCTAGCGTAGTGCTATCAATTTTCAGCCAGAAGTAGAATTAACAACAAATTCATGAAAGAAGGGAAATCTATGTATCGCAAAGTTACCTATTTCCTTTACTGAGTCAACTAATATAAATCTTGTATATTGAAAGAGGTGGACAACAAAGAATTTCACCTTGAAAATTGTTGACACTCCTTTCGATCCTTCATGGTTGACAAGAAGAGTTAGCACATGCCTCCTTGAGAGTTTCACCTTTCTTGAACAAACCTGCACAAGAAATTCCACCTTCCTACAAAACATGCACGACCCTAATCTACAATACAATGCAATGATGCCACTAGTTGTACCATATAATTGATCAAAAAAGAATATAAATAAGATGTAAAAAGGAATGCAATCACTTATAAGAATATGGGAGAACACGTTGTGGCAATAGAGGAATGCCTGTAAAGGATGGTCAAATAACTAAAAATATAAACTAGTTCACTAAGGGATGAGTTTAGGGAATTTAAAAGGCTATTCCATGGTACATCAGAAAACCAAAGAAATATCTCTATAGCTCCCTGCTCTAAACTCAAAATCACAACTTCAATATATAGTTAAAACACATACTATCATTATAACATTCTCAAGAGAATGCATACCACATTCATGCATATTTGGGGGCAAGAAATTTGTTTCAAGATTAAACCTTGTAACTTTTAAAATCTAGGTTTAAAATCCTTCGATTAAGGGAAGGAAGGGTTGATTATAGTTCCTAATGGATTCAATAAAATGTAATGCAACAATTAAACTAAACCTACCACCAAAAGATAGAAGGGAGGTGGTGGACTCACCATCTGGTTAATGGAGCAACTAAAAACCTGAGTGGTAAAAGAGAAGGAATACATTAAATTACTTGTCAAATATAAGTTTAATGTTATCCTAGGGCTCATTACTTTTAGCAAACAATATTTAGAATTGAAGGTTTCCTTTAAATGTAGGTAATTGAAATAGCCATTAGAAAAGTCAGTAGATCTATTTCTGAATTATATTATGTAATCTAGGAAGAAACTTGATGAATTAAAACAAAAGTAATGAAAAGGGATGGTTGAGAATCTACTTGAGAAAGGTTGGACGAGCAATGCATGTTGAATACTATCAAGGGTTGATCGTCTCAACATACGCCATAGCACCAAGGTTGTTTTGGTAGAGTGCCTACAAAAATGATTCAAGTCAATGCAAAATATGTATAATAACGCATTGCATCTATGAAATAATTAATCAAACAATATCATCAAGTGATAGATCTAGTTGGGCACTAGCTATGAGATGACGATAAGATTAGCTAACTGCAATGACATGTAAGGTTATTTCTCTACAATGAACAATAAGTAAACCAAGAAATAATTGAGCTAACAAATATATGAAAACATCATTAGTGCAAATAGAATTAGCACATCCCTATGCATTGAAGGTAATAGAACTAGCCTAAGAAAGCAAAAACAAATCTAATTACTAAATATCAATAGTAGCTAAACTAATAAATTCAGCGTTTAAACACAAAATAGAATAAGGAAGCTATCAACAAAAAGCAAAAAAAATGGGTGTGATACCTACAATTGATTATACATGTCACAAGGTTAAAAATGTCCAACAATAAGGTGACTAGATCAAGGGTGAACCTTTAATCAAGCATGCCAAAAAATAAGCATACAGAAGAAGAAAATAAGATAATAGGCTTTGATTACCACTTCTAAATAGTAGACACTAGTCATAACAATTTTACACAAACTCAAAAAGGAATAATGTGAAGGGAACCCACCTATATAGAAGTAGGAACTGAGCTTACCACCAAGCAAATGAAGGCTAAGAAGTTAAAGGAAGTGAAAATTCAAGATAGCTCTTTGTTTGTGTATTTTAGGACATATAAAAGACTATTGAATGCCATTCCACCTAATTGATTCAATATCTCTATAAATCCTGACTCTGAACTTGAGATCACAACTTTGATACATGATTGAAAAGAACCCCATCATTATAACAATGTGAAGGCATCCCTACAACCATGGTTATGTTGGATGTATTGTCCAATACAATTATCTTGAAAGGCAATGGACGGATGAGTGATTGTTGTTTTAACCATAAACCTCAAGTGAGGACCTCACCTAAAGCGATAACCCAATAACAATCACTCATCATAAAAAAGGGGAGACAAAAGTGGGGCGCTAAATCGAGAGAAGGATTATTCCCCTGATATGTCAAACAAAACCCATGTGATAAAAATGAATCAACTTGCAAAGTGAGCCATGAAATGACGATGGAAAAGCTTATAATCAAGTTCTCCAATTATAAATATAAAAAAAGGACATTAGGCTTCAAATCTATGCCTAGAGTTAACATGACAACGAAATTTCCTTTTGAATCATTAAAACCTCAACAAGTATACCCATTTCGATGAAAACTCAAACAAGGATAAAGTTAAGGTTATATACATGCCCAATTGCCCTCTTAAGATTAAAATTGCCAAACATAACTTTTATATTGAAGCAAGAATTGAGTTTATCACCCTGCAAAGCAAGGAAAGGAAGGTCAAAGAGGTGAAAATATAGGATAGGTCTCTAAGGGAGGAGTTTAAGACACCTAAAATACAACTGCATAGTCTATCACCCAACTAGAACACTCTCTCTTTATCTCTCGAATTTAAACTCGAAATCACCACTTCAATACCTTGTTGAAAACCATACCATCATTATAATAGTGTGAAGAGACATAAAAACAATACTTGTAGAGTTTTGGTGGGGTGAAATTTATTTAAAGGTCAAACCATACAACTTTTAGAAATTTAGCTTACAATCCACTAGTTAAAGAAGGAGAGGGTTGATGGTAACTCATAATGTATTCAGAAAAATGCAGGGCAGGGGTTTAAGTGGCCCAACCATCAAAAGAGACGAAGGAAGTGGACTCACCATTCAATTATTGTGGAAATCAAGATCAAAGAGAAGTCTGGCAATGCTAGAACTAGACAATAACTCATAATAACCTTCATTTTCTCGAAATTTTTCTGTGCTAAGTCTATCCAAGTGAACGATCCTTTCTTGGTGAGATCTGTGAGGGGTGCTGAAAATTGGGAGAATCCCTTAATGTACCATCGATAATAAGTGCACAAACCTAAGAAACTTCTCAATTCTGTAACTTTTTTTGGCACGGGCCAATCTCTGATAGCTCAGATTTTCTCCATATCAACCTGTACTCCTTCTGCATTGATTATGTGTCCTAAATACAACATTTCCTTAATGCCAAACTCACACTTGGACATTTTCGCATGAAGCAAATGTTCTTCTAAAATACTCAATGCTTCATCCAGGTGTTTCAGATGCTCTTCCCATGTTTTGCTGTAAATCAGGATGTCATCAAAGAATACGAGCAAAAACTTACGTAGCTGTGCTCTGAAGGTGTGGTTCATGCATGACTGAAAAGTGGCCGGAGCATTGGTAAGTCCAAAGGACATGACCAAAAACTCATAGTGACCATAGTGACAGCGAAAAGCTGTTTTGGAGATGTCCTGGTCCCTTACCCTGATCTGATGGTATCCCGAGCGAAGATCGATCTTGGAGAAGTATTGAGCTCCCCGAAGCTCATCCATGAGTTCGTCAATTCTGGGAATGGGATACCTGTTCTTAATGGTCTTTTTGTTGATTGCTCGATAATTGATGCACATTCGTAGTGTACCATCCTTCTTTTTAACTAGTACTACTGAGGATGCAAAGGGGCTAGAACTGGGTCGAATATATCCAAGCTCCAGTAATTCTTTGATTGTTTTCTCAATCTCATCCTTGTACCTTTTGGGATTCCTGTAAGGAGTGGTGATGACTGCTTGTGTCCCCTCCTGTAGCTCGATGATGTGTTCAAAACCTCGGTCTGGTGGTCTACCTAATGGGAGGTCCCGAAAAACCTTTTCATGTTTCTGTAGCAAGGTTTGAATGTCACTTGGGTGTTGTGTGCTAGTCTCTAGGGGTTTCTTGAAGGTGACCAAACATTTTGCAGCCCATTCTATATCATCCTATCGGAGTACTTCCTCCATTCTCTGTGACGAGACCATTTTTGGTGGATAAGTGTTCATGCCCCTCAAAACTACCTGTTTTCCGTCTGGCCCCTGGAAATCCATTTCCATTGCCCTGTAGTCTGTAGTGTATTTCCCTATAGAATAAAGCCACTGAACACCCAATACCACACGAGTATCTACGACATCCACTACATAGAAAGAGTCTATCATCTGATAGTTACCTTAGGTGACATTAAATTTTGGGATCCAGTAGTTGCACTCCATGCTGGAGTTCCCGGCTACTGTTACAGTGAACCATTCAAAGTTCTCATTCTGAATACCTCTCTTGGATACCCAAGAGGAGTCAATGAAATTGTGGGTGGCTCCCCCATAAATCAATACTCCTACTCTGTGACCCTGTACTACTCCCTTGGCCCTGAGAGTATGGAATCTTGGCACTCCAGATAATGTAGCAATGACCCCGTCTGGTGTATCATCCTGGTGCGATTCCTCCTCAGCTACCTGTAGTTCTTCTGTGGCTTCCTACTCATAGTCGTCCTCATCACTATCTGAATATACCTCTATTTAGTGAGCCCTCGCCTTCCATAAACACCTGTGTCCTGGTACCCATGGTTCCTAATAGGAGAAGCATAGTTTCTTCCTTCTCAAATCTTTCCTAGTGTCCTCGTCTAACTAGGTTTTCTTGGGCACATCCTGCTGGAAAGGTTTCCTGTCCTTGTCCCTAATAGGAAAATTGGTTTTCAATGGGAATTTGTTTTTGGGGACTGAATCCTGAAGATCTCTTGCTCTGCTAATGGCATCCTACAGATTGAGGGGTTTGTAGGCTTTCACCCATCCCCGTAGTGGCTCAGTGAGGGCCTCAGCGAATAACATAGTCAATCTGCTCTCTGACATGTCTGTTACCATAACGACTATCCTTTGAAATTATGAAATGAAAGATTCTACACTACCAGTCTGTTTGAGTTGAGACAACTCCCTGAAATGTACCTCTTGATCTTTCCTGTCAAACCTCTCTATGAGCTTCTGAGTGAACTCAACATAGGAATGTATGGTGTTGTGACCCAATGTCACCAATCCATGGTACCACCACTCGTGAGCCTCTCCATCCAGGTGAAGTGTAGCCAATTTAATTGCGTCTGTCTCTATCATGGGGTTGATTTGGAAATAGGTATCCAACTTTTGAACCCATATCCTCACTGATCCTTCGTGAGTCCCATCAAAGTTTGGGATGGTCAACCTACCCAAGGTCTTCTTCAGCTCACAGTTGTGATTGAAACCCTTGTTGAAATTCCTGGGCCTGTTCCTACTCTTCATGTTGCAGAAATCTGAAAAAGACATGGCAGCATGAAATTCATCCCCTAAGTTTCTATGCTCCTATAAATAAGCCCCAAAAGGCTCGCTAGGTTCTACCTGCATGACCGGGCCCCCTACTGTATCTGCCAAGAAGTGAGGCATGGTAGGCCTAATAGAAGGTCTGTTGTATATATGCGGAGTATTCTGAATGTTAGTGTACGCTATATTTCCACTGCTGCTTGTAGATCCCTGTTTTTGGTTTCGCTGATAATCTGTTGATTGCATTGAGTACATCTTTTTGTCCTTTGGCTAAGTCTTGCAATGCAGAGACCAAGCTATGAAACTCCATCCGATCCTCCTCTTCTCCCATTCCTTTTCCCCTATCCGAGTGTATACCTATTTGTTCCATATTTGAATTGGTATCTTCTAGTTGGATATCATCAAACTCCCCTATGTATCTACTCTTCCTCCTCCTATAGGTTACAAAAGGGTCTCCTCTTGTATTCATCTACGTTTCATTTCTTAATCCCACAGCTGGCCAAGAAGATAGCTCTGATACCACTGTAATATCCCAAATCCTGATATTTTCTATTTCTAAGCAAATATGCTGATACAACTGGGCATGCAAACTTCCATGCAAAAATCCCTATTTTATAGCAAAAATTAGGGTTAGGGTTTGTGGGACAGAATGAGCACTTACCACTGATAAGCCAACTAGACTGCTCCTGAGAGAGTATGCAAGCACCAAGAACTGGATCGGATATGGGAAGATCTCTTCTGCTTCCGGTGAACCCCCAACAGCAAGAACCCTAGTCAGAAAAGGGCAACACTTTCAGTGAAGGAGGTGTCCGATGATGCTGCCGATTTGCAAGACTGATAGCCTTCCCATGCTAGTGATAATTCCTGGTACATGTGGGATTTCTGAGATCTCTAGGCAGGATAGCGTCTTGCTCCAGAGAGACAGCTGTTCACGCCCCCTAGATCCCAAATTTGCTGATAACCGCTCTGGGTGAGCATAGATAGATCTGATAATCACCGAGTACTGGAGTATGATGCTGATGATGAGAATGGTGCCTGATTTTCGAAGTAAAGCTGAGATTTGAAGGCCCAGCAACTGATTAGGGCTTTCTGGCTGAAAACCCCCCCTTACAGCTACACATGTGTCCCTACAATGATCTATACCATATACTGGATAACTTATGAATGAATGTAAGAACAAATGGTGAACCTGTATGGCTTACCCTGAATGAGACTAGGATAGATGTTTCACTGCCAAAATCTCGTTAGCTGAAGACTCCGTCTCCAAACCCAACTGCTGTGCGGCATGCTGTGCTGCTATCCAAGAGCTCCCAAAATAATAATCATCAAAAAGTGAAGTCTCCTTTCTCTTTATCCCTCTTTTATAACTTTCAACTGTGAAAACCCTAATCTTTGACCTAATTAGGTCACTTTATCTTCTAATTTGCAGTTGACTTGCATGCATGCGGATGGAGACTTAAAGAGTGCATGCATCATTTAAATAATGCTTGGATGGCATGCACGAAGGTGGCCTTTGGCCCCGGTGGCCCTTCTTGACCTAATGATGATGCCCTAGATCTTCTATGGATGGCATCAGTCCTTAGTTGATTCCCTAGCTGTCAGTAACCTCTCGAACGCACAGGAATCACATAGGTTAGCGGTTTTGGGCCTCAAGGCCTAATAGGAAGAGGACATTACATATTACCTTCAAACCATAGTTTTAAACACAAAAGAGAAGTAGCTTTCCTAAAGTTATGATCCCAAACCATTTTGATTATCCCGAGGCTAAGGTGGATTACAGCTGGCTCTTCACTTTTCGGACCACGACGAGGGTTTTTACTTTACCAAATCACATTTTCGAGTTCTTTTTTATACTGGGCAGTGAGGATTAACTTGCTCCAAGGCCGACAAGGGTCGCGAGGTTGTCATGTTTCAACTTTTCAATAGTGGTTATATTGTTCCCAGATCGCCATGGGAGGGCAAGGTAACAAACCGACGTTAAGTACTAATGGATGGAAACTATTAGTTCCATCATTTACATAAACTTAGGATTTGTTTCCTTGAATGGTAAGGGAGTATAACAACCTTACGCATTCTGTAATTACTTCATGTAAATGTTAAAAGAAGAAGAGCTCATGGATCTAGGGTTACAATTAGTCTTCTCAAAATTGTATCTGGAAATTCTTCCCCCGCAAATCGATGTTCTAGGTATCAATTACTTTCTACCCTTGCGTATTTTAATTTCTTTTTAGCTGTGTACTTTATTTTTCGTTCATCGCTTAACTGCTATGTCTCTGTGCACCAATCCGTTGTTGCAGTGTTCGACTTGAGGACTTTACTGGGTAGTATACATAGAGGATACCGGAGTAAGTAGATGGTGGCATGAAGCTAGAAGCAACGGCTGATGTTTATCATGGTAAAGACTGATGTTTTCGGGTTCACCTTTGAGAATGGAGAGTTGGATTTTTAAGTTAACATTTCTCTTTATTACTGTAATTTTGGTGAGGATAATGGTGTTGCTGTCATTTTTATTTAATTATGGTTTAAAAGAAAGATATTAAAGTTGTTGTGTCAGGATTTATTTGGGACAATTATGACAGTTCGAAGCATATGTGGATTCTACTACTTGTCTTCCTATAATGGAGGCTCTTCATTAATTAAATACATAAAAATGTTTTCTGTTAATAATCCCTTACAACCTATGTAGTTCCATTCTCATATGGATTTCTCTTAAGGTTATTCAGCTATACTGGTGATACTTCCTTGAGTATGTAAATGCTTGTGGTAAATCATTTACGACCTCTGTATTTCACTATTTATGGGGATTTGTTGTAGCTGCGCTTGTTGTATTAGCCATACTTCTTTAAGACTATATAATCACATTTCTGCTATAAATCGTAAATGCTTCTGGGATCATTTACGACATGTGTATTGCACTGTTTATGGGGATTTGTTGTAACTGTGCTTGTTATATTAGCGATACTTCTTTAAGATTATATAATAATGGTTCTGCTATAAATCCTTTTCGAGCTGAGTAATAGTTGAATGTAAAGAAATTTATTTGTTTATTCAATGATTAGATTAACCATAGTTCTTTGTATAAATCACGGGATTTTGCTTTAATTTAAAAAGAATGCCACCAGATGGTGTCTATGGTTTGATTTAGGTTAGTGTTGCATGGAATATCTGTACTGGTTAATTTTCCATCCATACATTTATCTATTAACAAACCCTTCTAAAATGATCAACATTCATAGTACTAACTAGTACTATTCATGAAAATTCAATCATCCTTATAAATATTTCACCATGGTAAGATTTCCTAAAAAATCATCAATATTAAACCCTTGTTCATAACAGAGAACTAAGATATACATAATTTCAAGATTATAAGCAAACAAAGATTTGGTTTTCTAGTGAACATATCTTAACTCTGTCTGAAACTTGGAAATCAATAGCGATGCACCGCCCAGCCTTAGGAATCTTGAAACTTTACAGTCTACAAGAGTTCCACCCCATTGCCCAGAATCCTAAGTTTAAGATTCACTTCCTTTCTATCCAAGTTTCCACCAATCTAAATGGATAGAGTTTAATTGTTTCATAACCTAGCTCTTCAAGAGCTCACTGGCAGTTCTATTTCAGAGCTTGACATCCCTTAGATGTTCATTGGCAGCTCTGCACTATTTTGTATTCTTCTTAGAGCCTACACCACACTTGGTGATATCTGATAGCACTCTTCATTTTTCTTGTTTATTTCTTTTGCATTCCCTTCCTTCACTTGCCTAGGACTTTTCATAGCTAATAACTAACTCCCTCCAAGACTAGCCACTTCTCTTCGTAACAATGGTTGAGGATCTAGTTACTGTCGTAAACTCAGCTTTCTGTCAATTAACTGCATGGATACCTAACTTCCGTATTCAGATCATATTTATATTAAGAATAAATTCTACCAAAATTATTAGTTTCCATCACACAATTACAATTTAAATAAATGTACTTAAAACAAAATGTTACGAGGAGGTATTACAGTATGGAATAATAAATCGAAGTACTCACTTGAAAAAAAAATTATAAACCTAAAGAAAACTCACCTTTACGTTTTCTTTTGAATGGTATACTACAATCTCTCTCACATAGATGTTTCAATAGCTTTATCAGTGACCCACCACATTCCTTTACCTACATAGCATTGCACTCAATAATCAAATAAATGACAAATAATGTAAGATGCCTATATTCTAACAAACACGCATGGAACCATACATACTGCCTCAAACTTCACCTTCACTTAACAAACACGAATGGAACCATACATACCACCTCAAACTTCACCTTCACTCACTACACTTATCTATATCGACAAAATGGGTTGTTAGGACAAGCCTTAATTTCTCCAACCACTAAACCACAAAATATTAGATAGAGACCAAAAAATACCATGAGAAACCTTGAAAAATACATTAAAAACTCATGAGAAATATTATACTAAACAAAGGAAAAAAACAACATCCAAATTAGGTATATATTGTGCAAAGACCGAAATTGCAAACGCTAACTAGCTAAGGAGGGAGGACAATGATTGAATTTGAAACAAGGTTGATTTCATAGCAGAGAATACATGGGTTTTGCACCAAAAGAGAACTCACCATATTCCTATGTGTTTACTCACTAACCCATATCTCTCACACCAAGACATTTCAACAATTTCATTAGTAGCCATCCACCTTCTTTTACCTACACTACATTACCTCTACATTTAAACAAACACATGATATAATGATGTAACAACAAATGAGTTAAGTTCAACTGACATAGAATAATACATACCTCCTTACTCCTTTAGCCTTCACCTCATCCATTATACCCATAAATATGCATTGTCCCTAAACCAAATAACTAGAAACTGTGCATCAAGTACAATGTTCAAGCATATGCTTTGGCATTTGCAAAATCCACTCTTTATCATGTTGACAAGGTGATAGAGCATAATCATAGAATGGAAGTTATATTTGACCCTCAATTTCAGATATCTTTGAGCATTGGAATGTTTTTCATGATGATGCTCAGATTATGACATAAAAATACGGAAGTGTCCTCAAACACAACTTTCATTAATAAAGAAAAGAAAAATTACATCAAAGACAATGTGAGGGCCAGGGGAAAAAATATACC
>LPNX011061313.1:187212-207616 GCA_001517045.1 Pseudotsuga menziesii | reverse complement strand
GATCGTTGAGATTAGGGATTTCGCCCAACTCAAAATTATAAAAAGGAAACATGGAATAAGACAACACACATTTATAATTCACAAGTTTTGTGAGTAAGAGAAAATCAAGGAAGGCCATTTTATTTTCAGACTTTGGCAAGGAGAAAAGACAAAGCAACAAACAGAAGAGAAGCAAGTCGTACAATATAGCTGTACAGTAGAATCTGTACAGGTCATACAGTGTACGGATTTCACTGTAGCATCCGCATGTGTGAGCCAGCAAAGTTTGCAGGCATAGTTATAGTGTCGATCATATAGCAGAGGCCATATGGACCGTATGACTTAGTTTGAGGGTGTTTCCAAGCAGAATTTCAAGACCTGGAAAATTTGCAAATTTGTTGTGTTACTAGTATTTTTCCTCAAACCATTTTCCTGAGTCTCAGAGCTCTTGTAAGTTCTGAAATTATTTCAAAGATGAACTGGTTTGAAGACCAGGAAATCACTGTGTGTTTGTTGGAGTTGTTTTATTAGTTTTTGCTTCCGCTAAAAATTATCAATTAATTTATTCCAAATAGTATAATAATATCATATCTGAAATTGTTACCTAGGCACTGGTTTTAAGAAATTAACATGGTATTAGAGCTTATGCTCTATAGGGAAAGCAGATCCAAATGTTTTGAGTGCAGATCTATAAAATCTAGAGATCTCAGCAGCAGGTCCAATGAGTGTTAAAGCATACAACAACTTTATTCATTAGATCTAGGCATGGCAGCTAACAGCCTATGGTTTAATGACAGGCTAGATGGGGCATCTAACTTCTTGTCATGGAAGGAAAGGGTTACATTGCTCTTAAAGGAGCATGAGATTGGGATATTGTTGATAAGACTGTGACCATACTGACATATGAAGGACTGAAGGCAGCACATGAGAAAAGGGAGACCAAAGCCCAAACACAAATCGCAAATGTAGTAAAGGATCACTAGAACCCGCATGTGGAAAAGAAGACCAAGGGAAAGGATATGTTATATGCCCTAGTCAGTATCTTCAAGAGTGATAACCTAAACAGAAAAAATAATTTTGAGGAATAAGCTTAGAGATTTCTAAATGACTAAATAAAATAATGTTACCAGCTACCTTATGAGGATCACATAGATGCGTCATCAACTTGCAGCGATCGGGGAGAAGATTCTTGAAACAAAACTTGTGAATATGGATCTGAATGGTTTCCCTACATCTTGGGGACCATTCCTGAAAGGGATCTATGTACAGGAAAACATACTAGACTAGCGGAGACTACATTCAGGAGGAGACTCACGAGGAGTACAGAGCCAAGCAACAGGGAGGAGGTGATGAAAACTTATCGCTTGTCAGCAAAACAAAGAATATTATGCTTTTATCTCTTCTATTGTAGGACAGAATGATATTTTAGCATGATTTTGGGGTCCCTTGTCATACATTTTAGAAACCTTGGTTACCGTATATTTTCCCACTATTTGACAGATGATTGGGATCTTGGCTGACAGTGCCTCACAGTAGTAGCAGATGATGTATCCTACATATTGCAGTTTGTACTAAATTGTGTGCCTTGACGTTATTATATGGATGGTTACATTTGATATTGAATAACTAACTTGCATTTTGATCTATCCTATACCCTGTGATTATTTGATATGTATGATGAGTAACACTAGCTTGGTATGATGAGTAGATTCTAGAACCCTTGCAAGGCCAGACTGTCGATCCCAACGAAATGCCCCTAGAGGAGGATGTTGCTCTTGTTGAAGATGATGATGACGGAGAAACTTTGGAATCTTGGGAGCCAGAGTTGTAGGAGGCTGATGGACAGAAGGAATATGTGAACACCCTCTCTGGAAAATAGATCCTGCAGCTGAAAGGTAACTCTATCCCCAGGGGCCTAGTTCCTTTAAAAAAACTTTTTGATCCTAATGATGCAGCCAAAGAACCTCAACTAGTCCCAATCTGTGAAGATGTTGAGGATGTAAATATTGGGACAGAAGATGAGCCCAAGGCCATCAAGATATCAAGAACCCTCTCATCAGAAGCCAATAAAAAATACATCTCGCTGATGACAGAATACTCAGATGTGTTTGCTTGGAGCCATAGCAACCTTAAGGCATATGATACAAGCATAATCCAACATACCATACCAATCAAGAAGGACGAGATGCCTTTCAAACAGAAGCTAAGAAGGATGAATCCCAAACTACTACCCTTGATAGAAAAAGAAATCAAGAAGTTATTTGAGGCCAAGATCATTGTGGCCCTTATATTTTCACGCTGGGTGGCAAATCTGGTCCCTGTTAGGATGAAGAATGGGGAAATAAGAATATGCATTGACTTTAGGAACTTGAATAGAATCTCTTTGAAGGACCATTACCCACTCCCCAAAATGGACCATATCTTGAAGAGAGTAGTGGGTTCACAGAGGATCTCCACTCTGGATGGCTTCTCAGGTTATAACCAAATCGTGATGCACTCGGAGGATCAAGAGAAGACAACCTTCACCACACACTGGGGCACTTTCATGTATGCTAAAATGTGATTTGGGCTGATGAATGCAATGGAAACCTTCCAGCAGGCCACAGAAATAGCCTTCGATGATGAAAAAGATAAAATTATGGTCATCTATCTAGACAATATCATTTTTTTTTCCAAATCCGATAAAGAACATGTTGCACACCTGCTGAGGATGTTCAAAAAATGCAGAAAGTTTGGCATCTCCTTGAATCCAAAGAAAGAATTATTTTCTATGAAAGAAGGGAAGCTGCTGGGCCATATAATCTCTCAGAAAGGCATCAGGATAGATCCAAAGAAGGTTGAGGTGATCAGCAAAATTGAGCTCCCTCGAAATAAGGTGGAGGTTCAATCCTTTCTGGGAAAGGTAAATTTTCTGAGAAGATTTATTGCTGCCTTTGCTGAAATAGTGAAATATATAACTGATATGCTAGGAAAGTATAAAGAAATCAAGTGGACTCCTGAAGCCAAACAATCCTTTGAAGACATAAAGAAGGCCATATCTAAAGCACCTGTACTTGCAAGCCCTGATTTTTCTAAAGGCTTCCTCATATTTTCATTTTCCTCAGAGCACATAGTGGCAGGGGTATTGTTGCAGAAGAATCATGAGAGACATGAACAACCCATTGTTTTTACAGTAAGACTCTGAGAGATGCTCCCCTGAAGTATAATATCCTGGATAAGCAAGCGTATTCCCTGGTGCAGGCCTTAAAGGATTTTCGATTGTACATCCTACATTCCCATATCATTGCTCATGTCCCCACCAGTGTTGTAAAGGATATTCTGATCCAACCTGATCCTGATCTTGAGGGACGAAGGGGAAAGTGGATAGCAGTCATGCTTGAGTATGACCTGGAGATCAAGCCCACAAAGCTGATTAAAGGCCAAGGACTAGCCAAGCTTATGGCCCAATCCAGCTGCGATATTCTCATCCTTCACATGATTGGTGAGTTGTCAGCAAAAGAGAAAAATCCTCAGAAACAGCCAGGTCCCCTAGTAGGTGAGGCTTTTCTGTCATCCCCATGGTACACTGATATCATTTTTGTGTTACAACATCTGCAGGGCCCACAGGGTATGGACAAGACAAGGGCTAGGTTTCTCAAGAAAAAAGCATCTAGGTTCTGCATATTGGAGGGAAAATTGTATTGGAAGGAGCCAGGAGGGGTGTTGTTGAACTGTGTGGATGAGCAGGAGGAAAAGAGGCTCATTGAGGAATTCCATACAGAAAAATGCAAAGGCCATCACTATTGGAAGGACACTGTAAACAAAATCACGAGGGAAGGGTTCTAATGGCCCACCATCTTCTCCGACACTCATAAGAAAGTTGTTTCCTACCACAAATGTCAGATATTTGAGGGAAGAAGGAAGTTATTACCATTTCCTTTGAAACCCATACAGGTTGAAGCCCCTTTCCAGCAATGGGGACAGATTTCATTGGAGAAATAAATCCATCTTCCTCAGGACAACATGGACTACTTCACAAAATGGATTGAGGCCATCCCCAGAAGACAAGCTACCGAGACAGTAATTATGTAGTTTCTGGAGGAGCATATCCTGTCAAGATTTAGGGTCCCCAAGAAGATAATCACTAATAATCCTCCTTCTTTCAAATCAAAGAAAATGGTTGAGTTTTGTTCCAAATATCATATACAATTGGGAAACTCCACAGCCTACTACCCACAGGGAAATGGGTTGGCTGAATCTTCAAACAAGAGCCTCATGAGAATCATCAAGAAGCTATTGCAGGATAATAAGAAAGCTTGGCACACAAATTTGATCCATTCCTATGAGAGAATTGAGATTGTAGCCTTCAGAGGAAAGAATGCCTATGTTTTGGATGAGATGGAGGGCGGTCTAGTATTTGGAGCTCCTGTAAATGGGAGGCTCCTCAAACACTATTTTCTGTAAAAGTAAGTTCAGCTCAATTTTCATTGTATATACCATTTTATTTTAACATTGCATGTGTGGATAGCCCCCCTATTAGATTTAAAGCTCGAGGTGAAGCCAGTAAGGTCTCCAACAGGGGCTGTCATTTAGTTTTCTTTTTCAGGCGAATTTGAAGTTGAAGGCACTTGGTCTACGTGGTTCTTTGCTACCTCACAAAGAGGATAGCATCCCCGAGTTGGAGCCGTTGTTAGAACCTGTGCTAAATTTTGAAGACTTCTACACAAGGCATCTGCACTAATTTCCCCTTCAAAGTTTTGGACCAGTGAAAAATGAGCATAGGGCCAAAAAATTTCCATGTCTTATGACCTAGATAAGATAATATAAGATAAGATAATTTTACTAATGTCCACTAATGACCACAAAGTAAGTCAACGGGATTGTTGGTTACAATGATAGGGTATGCATGTGGGAGTATCAAACGATCTCCCTTAAAGAGAGTACAATATAAAAATGAAATAAACAAAGGTAAAGAAAATCCAGTCGAGCTAGGCCGAAGCATGGGAGAAGTCATGCTCTGGTTCTAGTTGTGTAGTCCTATACAGGGGCGAAGGAGCTCAAGTGGACTAGATCCAGGAGCCGAGAATGCCGAGGAAGGTCTGGTACTCCTAACATCCGAGGCTGAACGAAGAAAACTGAGTGAACTGTAAGATTGTTTGTTGCCCTGAATCGGGGCCGGTAGGTGCGGGTCACCCTCTGGAATGTTGTTGGTGGGATCTAGAAGGTCCTGGGAATATTCGGGGGGGAGGTTTGGTGCAGGGCCACCGCTGAGATCTCATGGGTCGAGAGTCCCCAACCTTTACTTATCTAGGGGTAGGATCGATATCAGAACCAGTGGATCTCTTTGTGCCCCTGGATGGTGGTAGAATGTCGAAGACCGTGCTGATCTGCTGAGTGATGTCTGGTCTAGTGGGAGGTTGGAGGATATGGGATCGAAACCTGAGATCCTCTTGAATATAGAGTGCTAGACATCTCTGATCAGTGCATATAAAGAAAGTGGCTAGATTTTGGGGCCCTCTAAACAAGCAATAGAAACGTCCTCTGATCTAATAGTAGAAGGAACACCTGAATATAAAATGTGACTCGGTTTCCACTTCCTGTAGGTGGCACAGCTGGCAAATCCTATCTACTCTATCAATCTGGTGATCTAACTCTACCCGGAGTCTATGTGATCCTACCCTGAACTGTTCGAGAGGGATCCGAAGAGCATGCATTCAATGACGAAACGTATACTTGGGCTGGACAATGAGCCCGTCTCTGATCTCTAGGAAATGTCCATCATAAAAGGCCATCTTCAGGCGCAACCCTCGCAGAGGGTTGATCCAGGGGACCTGAACGAACTGCTTGTAAATATCTTCTCTGATGATCTTATTCAACTCTTGTCAGATAGGAAGAAGGTGACCTGGGGCATCTAGTGAGTACTAGAATGGGGGAAGATGATCTAACTGAATCCCCACTAAAGCAAGGAGGCTCAAGACCCCTATGAACCAACACTTGGCCTTGCCTGGGTGGATAGCACTGGCAATAATCTGAGCTAAGCAATAAGCTAAATACGGGTATCTATCTCAGCCTTTTGAAGAGTCGGCTAGTCCTCGGATCCGATGTATGAAGGAGACCTATCTGAAAAATGTCTCGAGGCGGAAGGGCTGGGCTCCAAACTCGGCGAGGATGATGTGTTGTGGCACTATCTGCTTGCACTTGATAATACGCCGGAGAAGGAGAATGTGAACTCTTTCAGCCGATGCCAAATCTGACTCAAATAAGGAGGGTCCCCAAACTTCTAATCCATATAGAACAATGGGGTGGATCAAAGTATTTAGTAGGTCCATTTTGGATGAGATATCCTAGAAGTGGTGACGGAAACACTATCTCTCGAGGAGGGCTAGAGACTCGTACCCTTTGTTGATTCGAGGCTGGAGGGTTGGCTGAAGACTTAAACGGGGTCCAGAAAACTGCACCCCTAAATATGTATAGGTACTAGTGATATCCACTTCCTCTCCCTTGAATAGGAAATGAAAGTTTGAGGTTTTCTTTGTTCCATTGAAGATCAAAACCTTTGTTTTTCCTAGATTCACCGTCAACTTCAGGAGTTCACAGAACAGGGCTAAAGCATCAAGTTGTCTTTACAAGCCTTCTAGGGAGGAAGAAAGGAGTATAATGTCATCAGTGAAAAGAAGGATAGAGATCAAGACCTGGTGAAGGAGGCATCCATCTTTTTCCTGTGTGTGCTCCTGGAGGAAGGCCTCCAACTCGTCAATGTAGATTCCAAACAGAGTGGGGGAAAGCAGGCACCCTTGCTTCACCCCAATGGTGCTACGGATGAACTCAGATAGCCCTTGTGCTGTGTGAAGGTGGCCCCGAACGGACTCGTATAGATGCATAATGGTTGTCAAAAGGATCAGTGAGATGCCAATTTTTCTGAGTCCCTGTAGTAAATCCTCTCTCTAAACTGAGTCGAATGCTTTCCAAAAGTCTATGAAGAAACAACAGACTTTCGAGGAGAGGTGGCGAGCCTCCTCAATAACTGCTCAAAGAGTAAAGATGTGATCTATAGTCTGGTGTGCAGGTCTGAATCCTTCCTCACCCCGAGCTCTAATATTTTTCTATTCAAATTCCCTAGAGAGCTTCATATGAAGAACTGTAGCATAGCGTTTGGAGAACGTGTGGCTTACCATGATCGTTCTGTAGTTGTTAGGTTCAGAAGTGGCTCCAGACTTGTGAATCAGATGAATGATATGATGAGACCAGGGTGACAAAAATCCTTCCCACACTACATGATTAAAGAGATCAACCAAGTATCTGACCAAAACGAGAGACCCTGTTTGAAGAACTCTGCTTGGTAGCCTTCCTCATCTGCTGATTTGCTGCTACTCATCGTCCGAATTTCTTCGGTGACATCATTGTTAGTGAAAAGGATGCAAGAGGATGGGGGGGAGGCCACTTGAATATCATCCTATCATGGAATGTCATAGAGCTTGGAGGTGTGGGAGAACATAGAAGCAAGGTCAAGATCAGGTGACAAAGGGGAGCGTCGGGAAAGAATGGTACGCTAGAACTACTTCAGGGAGTGGATGATAAGGGTTGAGATTTCCTGTCTTCTCTGGGAGATAAAGTGTCATTTCTTCTGGTGAAGGAGACAATGATAATAGTTTTGTATGTTGGGGTAAGTAGGACAGGAGTGGAGGAAGGCATGACGGATTTCTCGATGAAGTGATTTGCAATCTTTGTCGTACCGTTTGTCCATGGGGTAGGAGGCCATTTTAGTGGTATCCAAGGAAGTATGAGTGGAGTGGGGGAAGGAGTTGAGCGCTACTTTCCAGATTGCCGATGAGAGACATTGGTACTTGGCGATGGCTAAGTTGAGTGAGGGGAACCGGACTTCAGGCGGAAGGATCTGGCGGAGGTCTAAAAGGAATATGTCGAGGTCGCCCTCATCAAAATGAAAGGTGGTCTGAGGGGTGTTTTCTGGGGGCGGGTGATGTTGGAGGAGGGGGATTGATTTGGAGGGAAAGAGAAAGAAGTTTGTGGTTAGCTAAGGGGATGGGGAGGATGGAAAGGTCCCGGATGAAGGGGAGTAGGCTTTGACTGGCTAAAGCGTAGTCCACCACACTAGCTCCGCCTCCATGAGGCTGACACGTGAAGATATGAGAGTTCAGGAAACAAGGGAGGCCATTCAGAATAAGCATCTCATGTGATTCCCCCAAATGTAGGAGGTTTTTTTCGTAAGCTGTAGTCGGGCGCAAGGCATCTTCTGAAATCTGGTGGAGACCAACTGTTGCGGGGTCTGGTCCTGTAGTGCAAAACACATCTTATGATCTGTCATGGAGGGGAACCTGGAGGTTTTTAGTACGGCCGTTAAAGTCCCCCATAAGTATAACCTCTCTGTTAGCAGAGTACTGGGTGATGCCGGTGTATAGATCCATGAAAGGGTCTCCGTCTGCTCCGTTGTGAATGGAAAATGATGAGGATGCTGGTGGAAAGTAACAAAATACGAGGTAGATGTGTCCCAGGGGGGATCTTGGTTCTGATCCAAATCCACATGAATTTAGCACACTCGTCGAAGGCCATAAAGGAGACCCTCTTCCCGAGAGAGTCTTTGACTAAGCAAGCAACTCCTCCTGAACCCCTGACTCCACCAGAGCTCCTTGTCTCTTGTCTGCAGACTGAGAACCAATGGTAACCTCTGATGTTCGAGAGAGGCTGTATAGGGCTCGCATGGATCTCAGTCACAAGGAGGATATCCGTTGATGCAAGTGTGTCATACAAGAGACCTGGAGATGATCAGAAGGACTCATTTCCATTCCAACAATGGACAATGATACTTGCAGCATGGTGTCTCTTCGTCTGGCCCCATCATTTAGAGTTTCCTGTTCGAGGTGTCCATACAGGTGGGAAGGAATCTCAAATAAATGCTCGAAGGTTCCTGATTACTGCCCATTTTCCTACTTTCCTTACTGCTGTGACCTATTCCCTGGACTGTTTTAGTTCTACAACCTGCGCTCAGGTAAGGTCCTCCTCAAGGAATATATTGTCGAGGAGTGAGAACAGTTTGCATTTAGCTCTAAGGGCACAAAGCCTGTCTGCAGCATTGTGGAATCTAAGAAAGAGGGTGGAGTCGAGGCCCACCCAAGCTCTATCCAAGGTTAAGTCTTGGAGGCTGAGGGTATCTCTCAGGACCCAGGTTCCTACCTCCATAGGGTCGGCAGAAGGAAGTGGCTGAGGGAGGCCTCTGACTTTCAGTTCCCTTGTGCGTCTAGTATGTTCTTCAACAATTTTGTCCTATACGACCTCCTTGACAGCTGTGAAGGGATTTTCGCTTTCCCCCTAAACTACTTGTGCCCATGAGTTGACATGTGTCTCCGTCTCCTGTTTAAAGGAGGCCTATTGGGATTTGATTTCTTTTTGCTTGGTCTTAAGGTCCTAGATTTCTGCGTGAAGTACTTCATTCTAAGGATGTGAGGAGCCCTGTTCTATCATTTTCTTGAGGGATAGGTTGTCCCCTTGAACCTTTGAGACTTTTGTAGTGAGAGAGCCCACCTCTGAGCGGAGTCTACCATTCTCGGCTTCAAGAGATTCCAGTTTCTTGAGCATTTGTTTAATTTGAGATATCCATAATGTGAAGTCTGACTCTAGTGTGGATGCCCATGGGGCTGTAAAATTCTTGGTTACCTTGGCATTGCCTAAGGTATTGAAATTGGCCTCTATCATTGTAGTCCCAAATGGGTGTTTTGGGAATTCCTTCTAGCTCTTGGTCTTTTTTCTGGTCCTCCATGAACTGTCGAGTGCAGGAAGCTGAGGGGATGGGGGTGAAGCCTAGTGAGCAAGGAGAGAATATTGAGGGGGGGAGGGGGGAGATGCAAGGGCTGTGGGAAGTGGAGGTCGCAGGGAGGTGTGTATAGGAGGTCAGGATCCCAATTAGCGGTCAGGAAAACCGTGCGTAGGTGGGAAGACGAGCGGCTGCACAGGTTGGAAGCCATCGAAGGGTGGGTGGAGGGGGAGCTGCACACAGGGGCAGCAGATGCGAAAGCGGAGTGAAGGGAATTCACATCTTTGAAGGGTCGTGTGCGAGCAGGGAGATGAGGAAGAGGTCACGCGAGGAAGGTAGGCTCATGTAGAGGAGGGTTCGTGGGGAGAGGGGGGGTTGCATGCTATAGAAGCCGTGTGAGAGCAAAGGAGGATACAGGAGGAGAGGAGCAGCAGACACACGCAGGAGAGCTCACACAATGGTCTTGAGGACGTACAGAGGAGATGGCTCGCGGAGGAGGGCTCACGCGAGCGCGAGGTGTGTTATCCACTAATTTTTCACTTAGTGGATTTTTCAGTGAGCCGCCAGAGCATTGAACAAGTACACTTGTTCATGATCAAAATTTAGAAATCCGCTAACATTTTCCTGGGACTCTGTTCAGAACTTTTTGTAAATACATGTTCATACCCCCTTGGGGAGATTGTAAAAAATGTCCTAGCATTTAATTTTTTTATAAAAGGCTCGGCTTCCCGGACTTGGGCATCAAGCTGACTAGCCCAGAGTGTTTTTTCCCTTGGTTATCATTGGCTGTTGAACACACAACCAATAATTTCTAAGTTTTTCACTCACTCCTCCAAAGCTGGGGTAGTTGTCTTGTTTTTTCAGCCTTGGTAGGTTATTAGAGCCTTCGTGTCAATGTTTTTTGTCATGCTAGGCATTCCGATTGAGTCGTATGAACATGTACTAGGTCCCCCTAAAGTTTCATTCGATTTCGAGAAAAATATTTTTTTCCATTTTTTAGGCCATTTTTTAATGGTTTAAATGGAAATTTTCAAAATGTAATAAATGGATACTCACTGGTTAAATTCTTTGAACACCTAGCTTGTGATTCCAGACATGTCCATCATGTCTTCAAACAGAGCTACTGAAAGTATTTCCGGTTAGGTTTCCTAGACACCTTAAGCAAGATCATCTTTAAAATTTACAATAAAATAAGCCAAGAACAATTGCAAAACGATCTCACAAACACTACTATTGAGACTTGTATTCCAACATTCACAAGCACATTTTGACACCATATTTGCACTGGTCTTAAACTTCCATGCATCGCCTTGATCTGGACCATTTGTCATCACATATTCAACATGATCTATATGATCTTTGATCCTTTGACATCATATATTCAGCATGATCCATCTGGTCTTTGATCCTTTGACATCAATGACAACTCATATTCAACAAATCATCGATTGCATAGATGCAATCATTATCAGCAATTGGGTTCGAGTTGTTTCATCGATTCCAAAACCATATCAGTCAAATGATTGGGACGGAGCTTGAATCTAGTGGCATTTAATCATCTTAAGTCTATACTATATAGATGTTACGACTACCTTCTTGGATCACTATCGCCACTTATATACTCTTGAGATGAGTTGTTAATTTACATGGTTTTTTTCAGCAATGGTTTCTCATGTATCCAACATTGCATCTTGTCTCCATCATATCAGTTCACGGTGTAATATTAAAATGCATTGGTGAAGCTCAACTCAAAAATAAGGAACTCATATCAATGTCCCATGTGCATAATAACATCTTGGATGCATAGTAGATATGAAACTAGGGTCGAGAACGAAGTTATATTTAACTTTTGAATGAACAAGAAACACAACTTATTTCCTTCAACCATTTAGCAGGTTCCCCATCTCCTATTAATAGTGAAAAGAGGCAAATCAAAACCGTCAAACTATTATTATGCAAAATATAAAGAATTATTATAAGATCAATAAATAAGGGAAAAAACAAATGTCCATATTGCTCTACAAGTGCATGGAATAAATAAATGCATCTAGAGAGTCCTTGGAAGCTCATAAATTCTGGTATCCTACTGTGGTGCCCCCTGGAAATGACAATGAAATAGATAAAATGACACTGATATAGCTTATTATCTTCCCTGCATAGCAATTGTTCTCTAAAAGGAAATCAACTAGTGGACATTTTGTTTATAACTTTAGAAATATTGGTGGACATTTGTTTACAACTTTAGAAATATAGAGATGCCCGATGACAAGGACAAACAATTGGAATTCTATGGGTATGGGAAATTAACTACATAATCAAGTTCTCAACATGATTCACAATAGAGTGGTGATGGCAATGAGAAGACACATGATCATGGAGTTATATAAATAACCAAATCTCTCATGGATATCATGCTATGGGCTCTAATACCACTGTTAAAATAAGCCAAAATGAAGATAAGAATGAGATTCTTATTTTCATTAATATGACACACATATTAATACATTCAAAGGTGACTCTTGGTTCATAATCCAAGCGGCCTCTTGGACTTGTGATGAATATTCCTATTCAACTATCAGTAAGTTATGACTCTTGATGTGAATAGTAATATTAATACAATAAAAGTTTACCAAAACCGAGAAGATTAGGTTTCCAACAACTATAATAAAAAAATACATCCTTATTAAGAGCCTATTTCAAATGCATATGGTTTTTATGGAACCATGCATTAAAATTAATATTAATTTGAACTATCATCCCTTATAGTATTATATTTGTATAGGCTATTAGTTATATCCATATTGGATATGCAACAATTTCTCATAGGTAATTCTTCCTATATATTTTAGTTATGGAAGTAATTTTCTACATAATATGTATGATCCTTGTCCAAATTATATTAGGTAGATGTATGCAATTTGTACTAATTAAGCTTAGCAAATAAAATAGAGATGGTTTTTTCTAATAGGTAGCAAATATTTGAGATGATATCCATTGTGAATGAGCATGGTATTCACTTTGAATCTTATAGTTAGATATATGATATTGTATATATATTGTCCATTTTGGTTGGACATAATGTTAGTGAAGTAACAAACTTCTAATATTAAAGATTCATGATTAATTCTATTTGCACGTGATTTTTGTGAAATTCTAATCATTAAAAATCAAGTAATATGGCTTTATATGTTCATCACAACACAATAAATCCATTCGACTTTATAACATTCTTTTGGAATATAAATGTATCCTTAAGGTGATTAACAACTAAATGTTTCATGTTTTTTCTCTACATATTTTCTTTGAGAAATTTTTCTAGTTGCAATTTGAACATGTAATTGCTAATTTATTTTTTCAAGCCATATAATATCATCCCAAGGTGAAAGTTGAGGAGGAAATATTTAGTTGAAAAAATTCAATGATTTTGCATCACTTGTCATGAATTTGCGGCCTCTTATAAGTTTGGTTAAAATGTTAAAAATATGAAAGGATCATATGTTTCATTTATCTTGCCAGTAATGTTTTCATGATTGCAAACTTTGTGTGTATAAATGATAGAGCCAATCCTAGTGCATAAAGAATCTAGTCTCATCCTCATACCCAATAAAATCTTGCACGGACGGATAATCTTTATATTTGGGCCTTATTTTCCAATTGACATTTACATGAAATCATGAACTATAATTTATAAAACATTTAACATATTATATAAACCCAATGGATCTTGCAAGTCAAAGCAATGAATAAAACTCAACTACACATTAAGGGATGATGTTTTTTGTTGTGTTAGTGTATGCAAGTTTCCACGTTGATGAAGGTACTTTTATGTAACCATTTATCTACATTCAACACCAACAGTCACGCTAATACCTCCAATTAGGCCACCACACTTGTCTTGTACTATTTAAATTTTCAAAATTAATGTAAGTAATCCCATGATTCACCATCTTAATTAATGTTATGATTCCTTTGGTCTCATAACATTTAACTATAACTGCAACCTAATCATACTTAACTAAAATTACATCCAAGCACATACTGATATAGGCGAGTAAATTATTTCTTTGGATCATTACCTTTGCCTGTAGGAAATTTCTTGCCCAATTAAACTTAAGTTGGTTCCCTTGATCCTAAAGGTTTCATATTGGTGAAAAAGTGCATTCTTCCTTGATACACTTTTGGTCATAATAAATGCTCCTTTTTAGTTGATATGCAGGTTTTCTTAGTAAAATGGGTGGTTGTTGTACCCAATGGTTGTGGGATTATCATTGAGGTGTGGGAACTTTTGTGGAAATTTCACACCATACTTTTGAATTTGATTAGACAAAAAACCGGTCGATTCTAAACAAACATGAGTGGCTAAATTTCAATTTCATAAAAAATTTTAACTGTTCACAATCGTGAACTCACTTTTCAATTTCGTAATTAAAAAGTGAACTCACTTTTTAATTTTAATTTGCATTGTCAGACAAGGTAATTGCAGTTATCAAATGCAAAGTATTCTATAAGTTGGTGTGAGAAGGGTTAATGTCCATATTAGTGAACCAAAGTCCCATTGGAAAACTTATATTTTTTTCTTAATGATCTATTTTATATATTTTGTTTTGTTTTGTAAATTTTCTAGTGCAAATGTAAATTTAGAATTTTTCAACTGAATTCTTTGCTATATTTTTCTCATGCAAGAGGATAATTATAAGTATTTATGAAATATGAGTCTTATCTAACTTTAAATTTATTCTTGATAAATGAATGCTATTTATTTTTCCACAAACTATTGTTCTTGATGAGAATTACATGTTTGACTTAACAATTGCAATCTTTGAATAAATGGGAAGTTTTAACCTAAATTTCTTCTTGTTCTTCTCCAATTCCCATTTTATTTTTTTTAGACCATAACAGAGGGAAGATTAATTAGTGTCCGGTGAATCAGCCACCGGGTGCTTTATTATAAAGAGAGCTTCTCCTGGGAGGTCAAAATTGTTGGTTTTGGTATGCCCGTAGGATCCAGGGATAGAACGCAAACATAGACTAACATGGTGACAGAGAGTTTTCCAAAACAGATAGTAGATCCAATGAAAACAAGTTGGTAAGCAGAGGGAAGAGGGGACGGGAATAGTTGATGTTGGTGTTCTCCAAGATTTTGACAGATGCTTCCATCTTGTCGATACTGTTCCCAAAATCTCCTGTAGTGTTTGCTTTGTCTTTTAACTGTGTGAAGGCCACCTCCTGGATGTATTCCATTCCACCTCTGGAGTCTTTGATCTCCTCATTGAATTTCTGGAGCTCTGCGTTGAGAGTTTTCCTGGATGAGACCTTCTGCAACGTTTGATCACAGCAGGTCTCCTTGTTTCTCAGAATTGGCCAAGAGGAGGTCGAGGGCTTGCTGTATTTCTTCAAGTCACTCCTCCACTTACAGCTTGTTTGCCAGAAGAAGATCCCACCGATGCGAGCAGGATCTCTTTTGAGCTTCCTCTTCCCATGAATTGGGGCAGAGCAATTAGTTCGTAGGGGTGGGATGGAGATCCCTCTCATTCTGGTTATGTAGGGGGAGGGATGTCCCAAGAAGTCACTGATGACTATAACAAGGTCCGGGGGAATCTGATACATGATGCGAGCGTGCTTGACAATAGAGAAATCCTGACACAAGTATCTTTTTTTGACCAGAAGATATTCCACTTAGATAGCTTGCCTGACTTATGGAATATTGCAGATTGATTCTCTGTCATCTACAGAAATGATGCTCCTGCCCAGGAGAACGGATCTGTTTGCTTCAGCATCAGCTTGACCATTGAGGTCCCATAGGACATGATAGAAATGGATTTTCTGGAACTTAGAGGTGATCATGTTGATTTTGTGGAGGATCCTTTAGATGTTAATATGGAGAGAGAGATTTTTTAGCACCAACGCTTGGATGATGATCTTTGAATCTCTGAAAACCATGAGCTCAGAAATTTTGTTAATTTGGGCCTGCTTTAGACCTTGCCAGAGAGCTAATGCTTCAGCGTTGTTGTTTGAGTCCAGTTTGAATCCCCAGGCGTAAGATGAAAGGATTACATTCTCTGCATTGAGAAGGATCCCCCCTGCTCTAGTGTGTACTAGGTTTCCTTTGGAGGCCCCATCGAAGAAGAGGTTGCATTCATTTAGTGAATCTCTCCATTTTAGGAATTCATTTTCATCCAGACGGACTTCCCATCTCTCATGGGTTTTGATTACCTTGGGTGGGGGGTTGTATTTGAGAGAGAAGTTTGTCAACCAGCTTTATTCGAGGGGATTTAGATTTTCATAGTTCGATAGGGATCTTCTGGATTCAGCAACTTCACCTATTAAAGATTTGCATTTGGCTGTCACCTTGGAACTGGGGCTTACCTCATCTCTGAAAATGCGTCTGTTACGCTCAAGCCAGATCTTCCAGCATATCACTTTGGGAATCAACATCCAGATTGTCTTGAGGAGATTTTTCTTATGAAGATCAAAAGGAGAGTTTCTAACCCAGTTGGAGAACATATCGGTTAAGTTTCCAGGGATGTCTATAGTAACATGGCTTAGATTGAGCACCAGATCCCATACTTCCACGGTATAGGGGCAAGTTAGAAGCAGATGATTCATTGTTTCTTCTTCTAAGCGGCACAGGGGGCACCTTGAAGGGCCTTCCATTCCTCTTCTTTTGAGATTTTCACCTGTGAGGATGCTGTTGTGAGCCGCAGTCCAACAAAAGTGGTCAATTTTGGGGATAAAGGGGAAGTTCCAGATGAAGTTCCATTTTTCTGGATTAGGAGCTACATAATACATGGTTTGAAGAGATCTATACCCCTCTACGATGGTATAACAACCTGACAGCCTCTTATGTCTTTGGAGGCCTCAGTCAAAGGCGCTTTACCTTGTAGGAATTGAATTAAAAGATCAGCTTCATCTTTTAGTTCCAGGGGGACATTGCCAAGGTTCCAGTCTTTCCAGGTTTGATCCCCTTCTTCCTCCCAGCTGGAGATATCCCAGAGAGTTTTTTGTTTCTGAGCTGCAACCATCCTTTTAAATTCCCAATTTCTGAGATCTGTCCAAGAGGTTGATCTCCCAAAATGGAGTCCTCCCAGAGGTTTATTTTTTTCCCATTCCCTGGGATCCAATAAAGGAGAATTGTAAAGTGTTCTATAGCCTTAATACAGAGACTGAATATTGGGGAGCCTTTCTTGTGTTGGATTGTCTTGTTTAGACATCTTAATCTTGACCCTGGGAAGTACTTTTTCCTTATGACTTTTTTGCTCCAGCTTTCGCGGTCTGAGACTAGACTCCATAGAATTTTCGCTCCCATGGCCAAGTTCTGTCTGGCTAGGCTTTAGATTTGTAGGCCTCCTTCATTTTTGTAGTCACAAATTTATGATAGGGCATGGAGGAATCGAACCACCAACCTCCTGCCTATAATTAGGCAGGCGCTCTACCATTGAGCTAGCACCCTTTAAAAATTTTTTATTGCTTGACAATGATGATATTCAAACAAATTTATGGTAGATATCAATCTACAAACTACATAATTATTACTATTACAAAACTAAACTAGCATTCTTTCCATGGGAAGCTTCCCCAGCGGTATTTACACATGAATTTAATTTTATATCTGTTCCACTCATTGCATTAGGTTTGGCATCAATATGTTTTTTAGATATAAACGTTGATGACTGCCCACCCTTATTGACCAACAGCTTGCCATGATCAGAACTCAACCTTGATGCCGCAGCTTCCACCACCAAGGAAGGGAGATTTAATGTTGGAGACACTCAAAGTGAATGAGATGAACTTGTTTTAGGATTAGAGGAGCCCTGAACAGCTGGGATCCTCATACTAAATGATTTTTCCTGTGCAGCATGGGATCCCCTGCAACAACCATTAATGTCTCAATATTCAATAAGATATGTAATAGGGGGGTGCTGGAAAACTAAACAAATATTCCATGACAAGAAACAGATTTCATACCAAGATGCACTAGCTGGCAATACAACGGATCTTCCAGCAGTTCCATTGGCAAGGGAAGTCTCAACATTACCTCCTGTGTTCTAGTTTCACATGGAAATATGAACAGGTATATATTATTAGGAAATGAAAATGAAGCCATGTATAAAGAATCTAGAAGACAATCACTGAAGTAAAACATAAGCTGTCTAAAGAAAATACACATTAGCTTCTATACTAGTGATTATTTAAGACTGAATCAGAAGCTATTAAATAATCTAATATGGAATCATAGAAAAAGATGTCTGCACAGATATCAATCACAAATGCTAAATATAATTGGACGGAAGTACAATATACTAAAATCCTAAAGTCACTTACAGGAGCCAGTGATTTGCTCAATTTACTTGAAGAAGTTGATCCAAGCAAGGAAACCTCTACCACTGGTGGAGGTAAACAAATTCCCCAGTGTTGCTGTGAAGGATTTGTGACATCATAGAACTTTTGAGTTTTGCTGCTAGAAAAATAGGACATAGAAAATAAAAAATCATAAAAGATAAATGCGAAATATTTTTTAAAACAATTTAGCCCAATAAAGAAAAATTTCTAAATTAATTAAATGCTAGAACATAATTATAGGGGATTAAAGCAGCAAACTCGTTCATATCACCCATTTACTTTTGGTAGACGACACATTGATTTTCAGTCAATATTTCTATTAGGGAGATAGAAAAGATTAAGGGGATTTTGGACCTCTATTGCGAGACTACAGGAATGGTAATAAATATGAATAAGTCTTCAGAAATGTAAAGTGGATTGGCAGAGTAATTTAAAGACCGAACCAAAATCATATTTCCCATTAATTATTTCAAGAAGTCAAATACCTAGGTTTCATCTTGAAACCATATGATTGACATTTAAATTTTGGCCGTAACTGTCCTGTGGTTCGTATATTAACCTTCATTAATCTATTCTAGAGAGCATATAGGAGTATTGGATGTCTATAGCACAACGACCAAAAGGAATCTTAACCAAACAAGAAAGAAGTGTTTTAGCATCCTTCACATAGGAGGGAGGGCCAAGAAATTCCACTAGTTATAAATGGAACAGGGTAGCCAATTCCAAGTAAGCCGGGAATGGGGTTTAAACACATAAAACACTTCAGCTCAAAATTTGCAACTAAAAGACTTTAGATATTTCTTTATAATGATGGACACTGAGGTGAAGTTATGAAATCCAAACACTTAAGAGATGCATCCATGGAATATTGGCTTAAAATAAAACACTCACGGGATGCTTCGATTACAAGGAAAGCATTTGTTAAAGTTTTCCCCTTGGTGGGTAAATAAATGAGGGAACTGAGGAAAATTCAGAATTGGAAAGGACCCGTGGATCAGGATTGAAGGAAATTTCAAATTTCAGAGGCTCTACTAGATAGTTTACATGCTCAGTGGTATATACTGTCATAGAGAGGTGAACTCGCAATTGGAAAGAAATGCCTAGTCTTGAGGATGGCTGACAATAGACAGTCTTAAGTTTACAAGGTGAGCTAGAGGAATGAGACGATTACATTGACTTTCCCAATCATCAAGGATCCAAGAATTTAAAGTGTTCAAGGATCGAGGAAACAAGGAAATGCGCTCCGTGGGTCAAAATAGGTTATGCTACCCAAGTGGAGGAACTCATGCAAGAGAGAGCATCCTAGAGGATAGTTGTTTGGAAGCTATTCATCCCTTTAGAAACAAAAACACTAATGTGGTTGGTACTGGCTAATAAAGTACTACCAGTGGGCAAATGAGAGATTGGTGCAGACAAGGGTGATGTATCATATGCAAATGCAATGTTGAGTCTGTGGATCACTTGTTCGTCTTGTGCACCTTCTCTAGATCTGTATGGCTTGATGTGTCACAGGTTACAGGGGACAGATAAAGATGATATATATAGGCATAGCTTGGTAGATTGTCTAGGACTGCATTGGTGACAAAACTGTAGCAACTTTTCAGGCTCCCATCTTTTTCTTATATATGATATATGGATGTCAAGAAATTCGATGATATTCCTAGAACAGGTTTTCACAGTTGCCCAGGTAGCACACAGGATTAGAGAGGTAATGGAATGAAAAAGGATTCTAAAAGAAAAACCTTCCAGCTGTTCACTAATGCATTATATTGATAAAGAAAAGCCTAGGTCTTTTCAAGAGAGCATGAAAAGGAGTATCGGGTATTTGTGGAGCTGGTGCTTTAGTTTTTTCGGCTCTTCTTTTCATTTGTTGCTACACTATGAGGCTAGTAAAGGGGCAAGTAGGGCAGGAGTCTACATTCAGACTTTGCAAAACAACTGAGAATGGAGGAATTAAACAATTCAAAGTTTATGGAGATTCAAAGTTTATCATAGATTGGGCTAATCATGTGTCTAGCATTGAGAATCTGGGCCTGCAGGAACCAAGTTCAAGAGGTCAAAAAATGTTTTGAAACCATAATGATAATCCTTTTTTGACACATTTACCAAGATTTCAACTCAATGGCAGACAAGCTTTCTAAATATACTTTGTTGTTACAGAAGGGTACCTAAACCAAACAAGAAGTTAGAAAAATCACTCTCCTATCTTATTCAGAAAAGACTTGTACTAACAACTCTTCTTTTCATTTGTTGCTAAACTATGAGGCTAGTAAAGGGGCAAGCAAGGCAGAAGTCTACATTTATACTGTGGAAAAGAGCTGAGAATGGAGGTATCAAACA
>LPNX011061313.1:124567-186968 GCA_001517045.1 Pseudotsuga menziesii | reverse complement strand
CAGCCTAAAAATAGCAAGTGAACAAGGATTTTAGACTAGATCAACATAAGAAATCAAATATAGAGGGATCTTAGAAGAAATTCATGTAGCCCTACATCCTTCTAGATTGTGATCATTCCCAACAACAATCACATTTTGTATGTTTCCTTGTGCTCCCCACTAGTTGAAACTGTTAAGACAACTACAAAGTAATCAACACAAGATAGATCCAATGCATGGCACAACTACATAAAAAATGTTATGCAGTGTTAAGAGGAAAGGAAAAGATATCAAGGATGCTAATAACATCAAAAATTAACTGGACAACAACTACTCAATGACAAATAGCAGTATGACATTGACTGATTTTGAGACACATAAAATATGAAAAATAGTTTCCCTCACATACCAGTATCTGCAGAAACACCAGCTCTTTCTGTATTAATGCTATTTGAAGCAGAAGCCATTGAACCTAGGGACAACTCTCCAGATAGGCCTTCTTTAAGAGCTGGAGAATCATACCCAGTAGAAATTCTAAGCTGTGTGACATGTAAAACAGCTTCCACTCATTCAATACTGGATAACTCCCAGATCCAGTTTTTGGTTCCCCTAATGCTTCTTTTTCGGTTTTCCATGAAAGACACATTACTCAATCAATAAAATGCCAATTTATGGTCAATAATCAATCATTCAAAAGCAATAATTTTTACCAAAGGTTTCAAATATGTTATCCTCAACATTCAAATCAATTTCTCGTACCACTTAAGATCAAATATACTTCAAAATTGTTCTCTTTCGGAATGGAACTCAAAATTACCTTCAAAATCAACACTTGACATTACTGACATAAGCAAATTCTGGTAGAACAGGTCTCGCTTGTACTGCCACAGCTGAATCCACCCTCTTAGCTCTAGCTTCCTGTTTCCAGTTAAAATGAAAGTTTTAAAATTAAAATTGCACTTTTTAACATTAGATAAGAACTGGATCCTCATGATTTAAAAACAATTAGAGAAAGGTTCATTATTTAAAATTTTTAAACTTTTGCAAGTGGTGCCTTTTTCAATGACGTGAAAGAAAACATTTCACAACATATAAAAATAGAAACAGATTACTGTATTTCTATGTCACTAGAAACAACAGCTATTAAAATTAACACTAACTGTCAAATGCAACAAATTGATAAGACAAACAGAGGTTCCACCAATCAGAATCATTTTAGTGAGGTAAAAACAAATAGTGGAGAGGTCATTGAACTCTCTGAAATGGAAAAGGAAAACTGAGATAAAACCATTTAGGATGAGACTTTAACACTTCATGGTCTTCCAAATTCCATCTATATTCTAATAGGAAAGACTCCAACAAGTTGATAGGAGTACAATTTGCATCCTTTCTACTTTTATAGCTCACTTAGTTAAGAAGTATTGAAGATTATTCAAAATTTTACTGAAGTGATGAGCATCCACCTCCTATTAAGAGGTGGAATGTTGTTTACCATGTGTATATACCATTTGGATCAACTTAACAACCTTGATGAATCAACTGTTGAACAAACAATGACCCAATTTAACCACCTAGAGAGGCTAGCCTTGGAAAACACAATGATTCCCTCTTTAAGAAATGAATCACATGTTGTGAAATAATACCATTTACTTGAAGTTGTATTTCAAATTTGAAGAGGACTATTGGGGTAAAGATGCACTATTCATGGCATGTTTCTCATATCTAGAGGCATAATTCAACCTTCAGATCCCTTGAGATTGAGGACAAATTACTTGATGCATTTCTACATGTTAGAAGGTGTTATATTTCACCTTTGGGGAGGGATTTGGAGTAAAAGTATTTTGTTCAAGGAATTTTCTACATTTTAATAAGAAAGATCTTTGCTTGAGGAGACACCATGTGGAACTTTTGACATGGTCAAACTCACAAATGAAGAATAAATGTGTGCTTTAATAGGATCTCGCGAGTTAGACATATGAGAATTAGCAATGTGGACCTATTCAAGGAATTTTATCCAATCATAAGGAAAATAATAAGGGAGTGCTCCTCCTTATGAGGAATCTAGGGATTTTTAAAGAAATAGTATTCTATGGGAGAGTTGTTGTAGGTGAACACTATAAAAGGAGATCGTTCTTATTTGTTCAAGTCATGTTTGGAAGAGGGAATCATCTCATTCACACAACAACTCAGACTTGGTCAACAAGAGTTTGGATCAGTTTGGTTCAATTTGGATTAGTGGCAGCAGTATTATACAACCATTCTCCTACAAGATATTTCTTGGAATGTGTGCCCTAGAGGTAAGTTCAAACTGATGTAAAGTCTGATTATTATCTGCTCATGTAGAAACACAGTCATCTCATTTAGATGATGGATTATTAACTTTTTTGGGGTTTTATTCCTTGAAAGGTTTCCCTGTAAAATTCTTGTGTTCTTGTGCATAATTTGTGAATGATTGTTTATTTTTTGTTGTTGCTACATAAATCAGAATTCTAAATACTGCTGATATACTATATAAGTCTAATAGAAGTTAAAAAAAGAAGACTGTTACTGTTATTAAATTAAAATCCATATTAAAATTTAACAAAACATACCTTGTCAAGTGCCCGTTTGAACTATATTGTTGGAAGGATCTCATCTCTAAGCTTAATCTCATCATTTTAACCAAACTTTTGTAAAACTGTTAAGGTGGTTTCAAATCGTCCTTTTTCAATAAAAAAGTGCATGGAGAAAAAGAAATCCTGTCAATGTGAGGCTGTGTTCATTGACACATTCTGGAAGTTTTTCTGAAACAACCTTCTTCACCCCAACAATTTTCGAAGGTTGTAGAGGAGCATTAAAGAATTTAACCTGCTCAAACACAACATCACATGCAATTCATGAGATCCTATCCTAAATATGATTAATTCTCAATGCTACCTGGCTTCCAAAAAGTTTCCATAATCAACATAAATTTTCACAAAAGAGATTGCATATTTTAAATCTAAAGATTTATGTTGATTTTTCTTTAGTTATAATGACATAAACCATAAAAACCTCATAAAGGTACATACCATTATTAACCAGTCCACTATATCTTGTCTCAATTCTGCAGAGATTATGACAACTTGTACAGTAGTTAAGTAAAACGGTTGTATGTACATTGGGATCTGCACAAAAATTGGTAAGCATGAATTCAGAAGAATACAGAAGAAGCTATTAAACACAACAATAATGCAAAGATGGGAGGTTTTAATGGAATAATATAGTTAACACACCTTGGATTCAAGTTTTTGTTACCAAAACTGTCCCTTTTTCCACTCTACTGAGTGGGGGCTTGTAAACTTTCCCCTTCCAGAAATTCATTTGTTGGCTTTGGATACAAGGGAAGTGCCACATTTATTAAAGGGGTAAGTTTTACATTCCAATCATCAGGAATATTTTTTGGGAGGAAATGTAGAACACCGAATTTTCAAGGAATTTGATAATTAGCTAATTTTCTTATCCATTGTGAATAGTGGCCTCATTTCATTACTTAATAATAAATCAACTAGTATGCAAGCTTGCATAGTATTGTCTTTATTATGAATTTCATGTCACATTAAGTATTTGATAGTAAAGCACAAACAGAAAATTGTCAACACATAAGAACATAGGAAACAACTACTAAGATGTAACTCTGTAAATCTAATTGAAATTGACTCATTGGACTGCTAAAAGCTGGAGAAACAATAGAGAGAATTCCAGATCATAATTCTAGGTTGGAATATTTATGGACTGCTAAAAGCTGGAGAAACAATAGAGAGAATTCCAGATCATAATTCTAGGTTGAAAGATTTATGTTTCGTTAATAGTTTATACTTCACTTAAGCAACTAATAAAACAAAATTCATGAACCTAAAATTACACCAATGCGCCAAAATAACTGTTAAAAGTCTCATGCTGGAAAATGCTTACTTCAAAGTTCTTCATAGAAAAAGGCATGCTACATTTACAGGTTGAGATAAAACAACAAGTAGCATCATTAGAAACTACATAGATTGGAATGCATGTTCCTCTGCATAGCACCGATTGTCATTATCTGCCAATCAATGAAGGGGTAACTTAAAATGCCAGCAGTACATCTGGAAATGCTAATCATTACAATATGGGATTTAGTTAAGAAATTCACTAGTAGAAAATGAGAAATTAATGACTAAAACAATGACTAAAATCATGCTATAAATGACTATTTTTGAGTCGATGACTAATAGTTGCAAATTTCCACTATCTTATAGATAGTCGTATTTCACTAGTCATTAATAGCTTGACTTAGTAGTCATTGATTTAGTCATTGATAGACAATGATTTAGCCATTGATAGAAAATGCTTTAGTCATTGATAGCCAATGATTTAGTCATTGATTTAGTCATGGATTTAGTCATTGATTTAGTCACTAAGTTAGTCATTGATTTAGTCGCTGATTTAGTCACTTATTTAGTCACCAATTGCAACCATTAATGACCAAATATATGACTAAATAAACTAATAGATGTTAACATATTAATGAATAAGCTAAATACGACTAAGATACAGGAAATTAGCTACTAATAGTTGTACTGGAAAGGTTTCCTGTCCTTGTCCCTAACAGGAAAATTGGTTTTCAAAGGGAATTTGTTTTTAGAGACTGAATCATGAAGATCCCTTGCCTGGCTAATAGCATCCTGCAGAGTGAGGGGTTTGTAGGCTTTCACCCATCCCCGTAGTGGCTCTATGAGGGCCTCAGTAAATAACATAGTGAATCTGCTCTGTGACACATCTGTTACCATAATGGATAGCCTCTAAAACTCTGAAATGAAAGATTCTGCGCTACCAGTCTACTTGAGTTGAGCCAACTCCCTGAAATGGATCTCTGGATCTTTCCTGTCAAACCTCTCCATGAGTTTCTGAGTGAACTCACCGTAAGAATGTATGGTGTTGTGACCCAATGTCACCAGTCCGTGGTACCACCATTCGTGAGCTTCTCCATCCAAGTGAAGTGTAGCCAACTTAATGGCATCTGTCTCTGTCATGGGGTTGAGTTGGAAATAGGTATCCAACTTCTGGACCCATGTTCTCGTTGATCCTCCGTGAGTCCCATCAAATTTTGGGATGGTTAACCTGCCTAAGGTCTTCTGCAACTCATAGTTGTGATTGAAACCCTTGTTGAAATTCCTGGGCCTGTTCCTACTCTTCATGTTGCAGAAGTCTGAGAAATACATAGCAGCGTGAAACTCATCCCCTAAGTCTCTGTACTCTTGCAAATAATCCCCAAAAGGATCGCTGGGCTCTACCTACATGACCGGGACCCCTACTGTATCTGCCAAGAAGTGAGGCATGGTCGGCCTGATAGTAGGTCTACTGTATATGTGGGGAGTGTTCTAGATGTTGGTGTACGCCATCTTTCCACTGCCGCTGGAAGATCCCCACTCTACCGGTGAGGGGGGTGTACTGCTGATACCTAGTTCCGGTTTCACTGACAGTCTGTTGATTGCATTGAGGACTTCTTTTTGTCCTTTGGCTAAGTCTTGCAATGCAGAGACCAAGCTGCGAAACTCCATCTGATCCTCCTCTTCTCCCGTTCCTTTTCCCCTATCCGAATGTATACCTGTCTGTTCCATGTATGAATTGGTATCCTTTAGCTGGATTTCTTCAAATTCTTCTGTGTATCTACTCTTCCTCCTCCTATAGGTTACAAAAGGATCTCCTTATGTATTCATCTACTTTTCATCTCTTAAGCCCACAGCTGGCCAAGAAAATAGCTCTGATACCACTGTAGAATCCCAAATCCCGATATTTTCTATTTCTAAATAATTATGCTGATACAACTGGGCATGCAAACTGCCATGAAAAAATCCCTATATTATAGGAAAAATTAGGGTTAGGGTTTGTGAGATAGAATGCACACTTACCACTGATAACTGGCAGGACTGCTTCAGATAAAGTCTGCAAGTACTGAGAACTGTATCGGAGAGGAACTGATCTCTCCTACCTCCGGTGAATGCCCCAACAGCAAGACGCCCAATCAGAGAAAAAGGTGATGCCCTCAAGGAAGGAGGTGTCCGATGGATCCACCGTTTTGTAGGGCTGATAGCCTTGCTGTGCCGGAGAGATTGGATGGAGTATGCTGAAGTTCTGACACCTCTAAGCAGGATAGCATCTAGGTTCAGTGAGGCAGCTTCTCACGCCCCTGGGAGTCCAGAAATGCTGATAACGGCTTCGGATGAGCTCAGATGGAGCTGATAATCATGGATTACTGGAGTATGTAGCTGATGATAAGACTGGTGCCTGATTTTTGGAATGAAACTGATATCTGGAGGCCCCACAGCTGATTAGGTATTTCTGGCTAAAAACCCCCCCTTATGGCTGCACCGTGCCCCTGCAACAATCTATACCCTGTGCTATATAACTGATGAATGAATGAAGAACAAGTGGTGAACTAGTATGGCTTACCTGGAATAAGACTAGGACAAATGTTTCACTGCCGAAATCCTGTTAGCTGAAGACTTCCTCTCCAACCCCAACTGTTGTGCTGCACACTGTGCTACTATCCAAGAGCTTCCCAAAATAATAATAATCATAAGTGAGGTCTCCTCTTGCTTTATCCTCTATTTATAAAGTTCAACTGCGCAAAACCTAATCTTTGACCAAATTAGGTCACTTTATCTTCTAATTTGCCGTTGACTTGCATGCATGCGGATGGAGACCTAAAAAGTGCATGCATCATTAAATAATGCTTCGAATGGCATGCATGAAGGTGGCCTTTGGCCTAGGTGTCCCTTCTTGACCAAGTGAGGATGCCCTAGATCTTCTATGGATGGCATCAGTCCTGATCTGATTCCCTAGCTATCAGTAACCGCTTGAACCCACAGGAATCACATAGGTTAGTGGTTTTGGGCCTCAAGGCCTAAAAGGAAGAGGACATTACATTAACAGACCTCGGTCCGGGCTGCTACAGGCTACGAGTATCCTTCACCTCACTCGAGCAGCAGACAGTGGATCCGGGCAGCAGATAATGGATCTAGGCAGACCTCAGACTGTATGTTGCATTCACAGGCAGTAGAAAAAAGACTTCTGAGCAGCAGAGTAGTAGATCTGAGCAGCAGAAATTTGATCCAGGCAACTGAAGAAAAGATTTGGGCAGCAAGAAGCTTCATTTGAGCAGCCTGGGCAGTCTACAGGAAATTTCGGGCTGCCCTTTGTTGACTTCGGGAAGCAAAAACAAATCTAGGTAGTTAGCCCTAGATCTGTGTTTTTGGTGAAAATTGTCCTTGAGACATTATTGATCAAAGTTGGCTAGGGTTTGACAAATTATTGAAGAACATTCATCTTAGAATTTTGAGATTGAAAAACTCAGTCGTCTCATTCAAGGGATGAATTACTAATGCTTTTGGGGGTTTTGTCCTTTAAAGGTTTCCTCGTGAAAACATCTTGTGTTCATGTTTTGATTTATCTACTGCACTTGTCTTATTGTTATCTTAAAGTCTACAAAAATTAAAGAATACATGCTAATGCTAAAATTCAACAACATACAATTTGTACGAATGTTATGGCATATGTTCTTTAGTTGACTGATGGTTAATGCTTTCTTATGTAGAAGGTGTCAACAATATTACTCTATAAATGGCTCATGTATCTTAGATGATTGTCTCATAGCTAAAGGATGCATTATGGTGTGGTTATAATTCTTCCCTAGATTAAGTGTGTAAACTTATGAATCAAGTGTATCAATAGGGATCCAAGTGTGACCCTCATTTAATGTCAATCACAACATATCGCCTAGGAATTTTTCATATCATGTGATATCACTAGCCATTCCATCCATTTCCATAATGTCCCCTTTCACAATTGATGTATCATATGTTATGTACCATGGTCTCTATACCATTCCCATGTATGAATGCCTAAGAAAGTCAAAAGAATCAAGTACTCTTAAGGGAAGTTGTAAACATGAGCAATGCCCCTTTGTAAAATTCAGGTTCCCTATGTTGTAGGTTATCAAAGCTAAATCTTAGCAAAGGGACTAAGCCAAAAAAGGATAAAATATTCCCTTCTAAGGCAAGGGTAACTCAAGAAAAATATTCCCTTCTAAGGCACACAAGAAGAAAACTCATTAACTCCTTGGTCTTGAAAGATAAGGGGTAGACCATATGTCACATTCAATCACCCTTCTCCTAACTCCACGTTCATTCAATCACCCTTCTCCTAACACCACGTTCATTTAATCACCCTTTTTATTTTCTTTAGACTGGTGCCCACGTAGAGATTTTATTTCTGAGATTTTTACACTACTGGAATAAATTAACTCGATAATTTTTAACGGAAGCAAAAATTCATAAAACGAATCCAATAAACAAATAACATTTTTTTTCTCTGCACTTCAAATCAGTTCATCCTTAAAATAATATCAAAACTTAAAAGGGATCCTAGACATGGGAAAATGGCTCTAAGGAAAATTATAAACACTCGACAAACCTACAATTTTCTTGTTACTGAAAATCTACCTGAAAACACCCCTTAACTAAGTCGTATGACCTATATGGCTATGTTATATGACAGACCCTGCACGAGCTTTGTCTACGATCTGCTGCTCACACGTGTGGCTACTATAGTAAATCCATATGTTGTACGACCTGTCACTGTATGGCCTACTGTATGAACTTTACTATTTATTATGCTCAGTCTTTAATGGATGCTCCTCTTCTTGTTGATCTACAGTGATCAATCAGACCCTGTAATTACCACTCAAGCAATTCAACTATTGAGGGAGTGATCTGCTATTATACTCATGTTTTTACGTTGATTAAAGCTTGGACCACTGCTGGGATGAATTCCATAATTTAAAGGATGTCATATCTATTGCATGTACACTTGGCAGACATGTTATTATAGTTGTTCCAGCCATATACACCATATTATCCACTAGGTTTAAAGCCTCTACAGTTCACCTGCAACATTGAAAATAAAATTATTTTTGTTAATGATTCTCCATGATAATCTGATCATTTATATGTTGTTAACTCATCTAAGGACTGTTTATTTAGTTGCATTCAGATCTGAGTTTTAAATACTTTTCATACACCTGAGTATCATCCAATTTCTCAAAGCTTGAGTACATGCATACTTACATCAGCTGTTAAGCTTGATGATCTTGGGGTTATGATGTCATATTAACATGGCATGCAATTTGTTGTTTCAATAAAAATCGTCATGCCAAACCATGCAAGCAACCACAAACCATTGAATTAGCAGAATACCAAACCCAGTGAAAGACAAACTTAGTTAAAAAGGGAAGATTCTACTTTTTGACCATCTATGGTCTGTGGTCTCCTTCATAGTGCTAAGATAGAGTTGAATGAGGTATGTTGAGATAAATCCAGGGTCGAGGATAGGTTTGTCCAAGTTTTTTTTACTGTTGTTACTCCAACAAACTGCCAGATCTGTTACTCCAACAAACTGCCCAGATCTGATATATTTTGTTGTAGGTAGCTATTGACTATCTAGAATGCTTTATCGAATGCAATTACAATGGTCAGGTTGACTACACAATGCTCAGAATTGCTCCACGAGTGCCTAGGTTTTCCTTTTTTAAGCTGTTTAATACTATCTATAGGTCTAAATGCGCCCAGAATGATTATTTATTGCTATCCTACCACCCAGAATTGTCGAAATTGAACCAGATTGCTCAGAATTTGTTAGGCCCCATCATTGTTGTTATTCATCCGAAACTTGCCCAGTTTAAAGGTTAGGATACTGATTAAGGCTCGAAAAGTGCCCACAGTATCATCTCCCCCGTAATATAATGTGATAATACCACAAAACTGAAAACAGAAACCCTCTGGGCGACATTCAGATGGAAAATACAGGTTTAAAATTACAATGAAATATGTTATCAAGCCAAGTCTGTGTATGACATACTAATTGAATTTCATGTGCCATCAATATATTAAAATATATTTACTATAATAGAGGGAAGAAAAGGATATTGTAAGATTTGAAAAGTTTAAATTCATAAGCAAAACATTCCCACAACCATATTTTCATAAGAAAAAGAACAGGGTCTGGGATTAACTTACCTTGACACACTCTGGGACATCTTCCTTGCCATCATCATAGATATTGATTGGCACAATAGGAGAAACTAATGTTATGGTTGCAACCGTATATGTTCCACACAAAAACTACGCACAAATGGTATTTGCATTACACTGACATGTGCAGGAGTTCCTAAAAATACATCAGTGAATGTGTCAATGTTATAAATAACTAGTGGAATCAAATCCACAAAACTGCTAGACAAAGTTACAAACATTGTTTATAAAATTTCATATAAACATTATACATGATAAGAAAAATCATCTTATGCATCACTTCAATTTGCCCAATGAAAAGCTATAATTCTGCAACTTAAGAGTTATGTTTGATTAAATCAGTCACCTAGCAAATTATTTAATTCACCTCATGGATATATGAAAAATATACAAATTGGAACTTAGATTAAATCAGTAATCTAGTGGATCAATTTAATTTGTCCCACAGATATAACCTAGACTTGCTCTATCAATAATTGTTGAATGGACATGCATGAAAGTTTACTAGCAACAATAATCCCAAGAAGTTGCAATTGTGGCATTGTCAATACTAATTCCATAACATATTTATGTATTAAGCTTTGATAGACTAAGAAGTGCATCTAGATAATAGTGGACCCCCATTCATCTTGAAAAAAAAGGCATTAGAAAAAACAAATAACCAATTCTTCCCCGATTAGTCAATTTTGGGTGTATTTTAATAAAATCACACATGTTGGCATTCATGTTGTACTTGAATTATTTGACGTTTGAACCTAAGATAACATTCCAACAATATACTTCATTTTTAAGTCATACAACATTTAGATCAATTTCAATAATCTTAATGTTGGGGCTAATAAAAATAGAAGTAGGAGAAACAAGAGGGAAAAACATATGGTACCTTACAAGCCAAGAAGCAAAACTTTAAATGTCCATCCTGGACTTAAATTCTGGGGAATCTAATATAGCTCCCTTCAAGAAAATGCCCCCATTTAATGACTCTTTGAGGTAGTTTGTACTAAATCTTTACATCTACTGCAACTCTTATACCATTTCCCTCTTACCTCTTAGCATTCCGCTCTCATCCTTGTGTAAGGACGTCTACTTCATGCTTTGGTAGTGGAATCAAATTTTGAAGGCTAGGCCTCTAGAATTTATCTAGCAATAAAATTAACTGCACCATTTTTTATAAAATATTGGGAAAAAATCATTTGGCAGACTTAAGATTGTCTCCTTGATAAAATGTAGTACTTTTATTTGTCCAAATGGTTAAAAATTTTCCAATAAAAATTATTTGGGGTCTTACAGAAAAAAATATGTTGCCTTCTGGGGAATATTTTCAAACCTTGCCTAATCAGACAACTGATTAATTTCTTGGGAGGTATCAAAACAGCTGACAGGAAGATTTTCCGATGAAAACAGATGGACAAAAGCAGTAACAAAACCTAACTTATACACTTTCCATTCTCTAGTAGTACACATCATTGATAAAGAAACCAAAAAAATTGAAGGTTCCAAGAATAACGTTGTGAATTTTGATCAACAAAAATTTTATTAACTAGAATAAACAATATCTCAAGTCAATACCACAAGGCATGACATCAAGACCATCAGGGAATACGCTAAGCTCCACCAACTATTGTAGTGAAACTGCTCCTCTTAGCTTGAGCTAAGTAGGAAGTTCAAACGTAGCAGTTTAATGGAAGCAGCAGACATAGCCAATAAGCAACAGTTAGTGCCCGATACCCGGTAGCTTATACCATGTAGCCAATACCCGAGAGACCTTATTTCCACAATAGAAATAGAATAGCTTCGGTTGGACAAGATGACAACTTCTTCTACCCTTGTCCTTGTAAGTAATATGGTGTTTCTTAATGCCTTGCTTTAGTCCCCTTTCTTAGTTCAAATTCCCCATAGAGTGAAGAAATAGTTAAGCCTTCTGTCAAATAAGAAGCTTTTTAGATGTAGATGGGTCTACAAGATCAAGAAGGCAGAAGATGCATAGGTGAAAAGGTACAAGGCATGTATGGTTGCCAAGGGTTTTTAGGAGATCCACAGGATTAGCACATAGTTTTTTTTATACATTGTACTTTTAGGCAGGGGGTTCCCATGAGGTTTCCCTCTATCATGTATTTTAAATGTTCATTCTTATATAAATTGTAAATGGGTACATAACAGGGCCTTGGTTTCTAGTACCCATTCATCATTTATACCCTAGTAGTGTTCAGGGGGGTATTGGATATTTTATACACTCACCTAGGTGATTCTTTTACTAAGGTAAATATTCCTACAAAATAGGGCGCCTTCCCTCTTTTGTTCAGAGTAAGTTACACCTTAATGGATGACACTTATGCATGGAAAACCCGGTTTTAACTACTGTAGTTGCAACTTCACCTCGGTTTAATCATAAATAGGGTGCATCTCACATGCATCCAGCTAGGAGGGTGCATATAATGTGCATGCATTAAGTTTATCTTTCTTCACATGTGTGGTTCAGTTAATTGATGATTGCATGGACCAATTAATTAGTACTAGGTGGAAGATTACTTCAATTTATGTCAGTGAGTGTTTAGATCTCTCTATATAGCTACTATGGTGCATTAACTTAGCCATGCAGAGTATATATCATGTATTATTCATTCTAGTCATTCAGTTAATACAATTCATTCTTTCTATTTTCTCTCTCGCAAGCTTTGTGTTATTTTTCTACTAGCTAGTTTTTTTGTGCAAGTTTCATTGAAACTTCACAGTTATGTCCATTAATAAAGGTGAGGTCAAGGAAGGGCATGGATTCTTCAAGTGTTACAACAATAAAAAAGTAAATACATAGGTAACCATTAGTAATAGTAATTAATAATATTAAATATAGTTTATGAAGAGAAGTCTCTTAAATATTTGATGGCCAAGCCATATTAAGGCGACCATATCTAATGCAATTAATTATCCATTCAATTTTATATTATAATTTTATACATTATTATTACACTTGGATACAGTGTAACAACCCACCTCGAGTTGGAGAAGAGCCAACCAAAAGTGTGAAAGGGCATTGGGTGTAACACGTAACTCAAAACTATCGCTCCTAGAAGATATAGCTACTAAGAATAGCAATTTCTCGAAATCCGACAAAACAGACTCTATAGCAACCTCTAATTACTATGGAAACTATATGCATTTTTAATTGGAACCAACATGATGGAATCTAGCTAGATCTTAACCCTCCAATTGCATTGAAAAGAACAAAGGCAGATTTACTTACAAAAATCCAACATAAGAAGAACAGACGACAAAAATCCATATGTTGACTGTCCTTGAAGGAGTTACAACAAAGCTCCATGAGCTTACTATCCTTCATTTGTTCTTCAAAATACTTCCTCCTTTCATAGGAGGCTTTCAAAAAGAACTTCACGATTGTTTTTGGATCTATCTTTTCAAAACATTGTTCTTCAGGCGCTTTACATGCATGAAGCCATTCGTTTATGATATTTCTGTGTCTGCTGGTAAAAATTTCCTCTTACATACAAATCCAAGTATATTTCAAAACTAAGCTATAGAATGTTAAGCCTCTCGACAATAGTTCCTGGAACCAGGACTAAAGAAATTTCTGAGAGAGCATAAACCTTTTCATTTAGCTCCTGATATACATGTATAAAGGATATATAGGAAAACCCTTCTATTTGTCTTGTAATTTCTAGAAAGAGATGTTGCAAACGCGGATATTTTATCTGTAACCTTTTGTTTTCCCATTCAATGACCATTTTTGAGTCTCCAAAGATCTGTAGATTATCGATGTTCTGAGTCAGGGTTGATTTGAGGACTTCCCATAGTGCTGTTGATTCTACCTTATTATTACTGCAATTTCCTAGGCCATATTTAATTAAAATTTGCTTCTCTTCTGAAATATAAAGAACTGCTCCTAAAACCCCCAGCGGTGGATCACCTTGGCTTGCTTCATTGAAGAATACCCAAGGGATTCTTTTATCAATGCTTGGTTGTTTAAGTAGTCGAGTCCTTTTCTACTTTTCCTCTTTTTTATGCTCCCTTGACCACTACACAATCATCGCATAGGTTATCTCTGTTGGAATTTTTCTGTCCAAGAATATAGCTCAATTTCTTGCCCACCAGACTCCATAAATAAATAGTGAAGGGAAGGCATCGCAACTTTGTACCGTGGGATTTGTCCACTAGCTTCGACAGCACTTTACAAGGGAATTTTCCATTGGAATGTCCAAGCCACTCATATCTTTTGTGGTGACATTCCATACCACCCTTGCATATCGGCAAGAAGCAAATAAGTGATTGGAAGTTCCACAATTTGCTTGACACAACACACAGTTTCCCAGATTAACAGTTTGTTATTGAGAGCTAACCAAAGAATTATCTTCGTTTTCAATGGTCCTATTGTTTTCCATACCGTGATCCACCACCATTCTTTTTCTTCGGAGGATGTTTCAATTGCTTGTACCTCGTAACCGAATTTGCTGAAAACTCTCCAATTAAGCTATTTTTCATCCATAGTAACTTGTCTAGTTCATTTTCTTTCAAGGTGATAAAATTGGATTTTTGCGTGTTTATCAATATTGACCAGTTTGGCAGTTTTTTACTGTTTTTTGGCTCTTGATCTTCTGAGGCCATTTTGAGGCCCTAAACGGTTTTTTTTGCGATCCATTTTCCAAAATGTCTAGCTAAAGCTACAATTTGGAAAATGGGGAGTAAGAGGACCTTTCTTTTTTTTCTCTTCGTGGCTTTTTATTTCTCCCTACCCATGCACAACTTTGCACTTGTTTAGCTTCCCAATTAGTAAGACTTACTTCCCATCCTACCCAATCCCTTTCGTGCTTTTGCTAACACTCAATGTTGGAGATATGCTGACCAAGCCCAAAGTTTACTCCCAATGGCCTTTAAATGCCATTCATTATACACCCTTATAGGTCAATGGTGGGCCACAATAGTGTCACTAGCCCAGTCTCACTTGTATCATCGACGACCTTCAAATTTCATTCATTATACACCCTTAGTGGTTGGTGGTGTACCACTAGGGTGTTAGTGGGCGCCCACTAATAGTGGGGTGGCCCACTACCGACCACTAAGGGTGTATAATGAACGGCATATGAACATTGTCGGGGGCTTGGCCATTGACATTATTCTAGCCCACCATCGATCACAAAGGGTATATAATGAATAGCATCCAAAGGCCACCGTGGCACAAAATGGTCATGCTTCTCATCTTTTTGTTTGAATGTTGGTGGATGTGCATGTTCAAGTCTTAGTGGTAGTCCTAGGTTAGCCCATTACCTTTCATTATTGTCACCTTAGCAAAATAAGGCACGTCTCCTTGTGAGGGTTCCCTAGGGTTTCTCCTTAGTTTTTCCAAGCTAGTTGCTTGACCTAGGAACTCTTCCTCTCTAGGTTAGCCATCCTCCCTAGATTCCCTAGGTTGTGGTAGGGATTTCTGCTAGGGTTAGTTCCCTTCGTTTTCACACATTTTCTCTTCTTAAAAAGCCTAGTTCTAGGGTTACTTCAAGATTCCTTTTAGGTCAAATTTAGGTCTGCAATTTTAGGTTAGAAACCCTAAAAATAAAAATAAGATTATTTTTTTGCACTTTTGGGCTTTCCTAAAATTTTGGTCACCTTCCCTACAAATTCACCGTGGCCTAGTAAGCCCTAAAAACCCTAAAGGAGGAATTATAGGGAACCCTAAAAATACAAAAAACTCAAAATTTGCCCTAAAAGGCCCTAAAACATACCTATTTCTGCACTAAAAACCCTATCCTGCCTTTACGAACCTAATAGACCTTGTCTAACCCTCACTATCCTCCCTTCAACCCTCACTACCCTTGCAAGAACCTTCTCCTACCTCGCTTCCCTATTTCCTCCCTTTATCCTAGCGAGCTCACCCTCCTTCCCTTTCAAGCTGTGACCCTTACCATCAAGTCTGGATTAGCCTTGGAGAGTCTTCACTCAGCTGTTTACCCACATTAAGGGTTGCTCTTCCAGTGGCAACCCTCCATTTGGTTTCTCTAATCTCCCTAAACCTACACAACGACAAGAAAAGAGTTAGTTCGTAAAAGGGATTGTTCACACACAAATCTTTAACACATTTCACAAAGTTGGTGGTTAAATCTTGCTGTTGACGAATGATATTAAAATGCTGATGTAAACACTATTGTAGGTAATGATTGATATGTTAATGTGTAGAATCCTTGTTGTAACACTTGAATAGTGGACTGAAATACTACTATGCTACTAACACATGATAAATGATTGTTGGTGCTAGGTTCTTTAACTTCATATGATGATGGTTGTATTTATAATGCCGCTATAAATGCTTGAGCAGATGACAACACTAGAGCCATTTACCATTAACTATGAGTGAACATTTATCCCAATGTTATTTGGATGAGAACTGTGTCAGCACCTCGAGTCTAAACAAGATGACACCAGAGCCATTCACCACTAACTCTGAGTGAATATTCAGCCCGATGTTGCATACTGGAGTCATTAGCATCTTGATCCTTGTGCACAAGGCTGCACCAAGGCCTTTCACCACTAACATTAACCATGAGTGAACATTAAGCCTGATGTGGCTCATCTCATCACTAAATTGTATTGGAATCATACAAAAAGCACTAGTGTGCACTAGCCTCTCCATCCTTTCAAGTATATTCGAGAGATCTCCAGAATTGTTTTCAAGTCATCGATAGAATGCATGGGGTCTGCCTTCCCTTTTAGCGAGGGAAATAATCGTGAGACTAATCTCTCACTCCTTCTTGAAGTGATCAGGGAGAATGTATGGTCTTGTCCTGCACAAATATCAACTAATAGAGGCATCAAATATATCGAGGCAGACATTTCTATCCTACCCCATTCCATACAAGAAATGTGAATGAATGAAATAATCACATAACTGAATTCATGCACCTATATGGGAGAGTATTAAGAGACTAGTCTCCCCACCCCATTACAGGGTGTCTGGGAGGTCTTCCTCTATGCTGAAGCATTTTTCTCCCTCTACATCTAATCATCATGCTCCCTCTGTAGCCGATCATCTTGCTCCCTTTATGAGGACTTCATAGATACGATGTAAGTATCCATCCTGGGGACGACCAGGTTCATTGAGTATCCTCTCGAATTTCAATGGAATCATCATTAGTGTAGCTACATAATCATAGTAATCATGCTCAATATACTCAGGATCTCAACTGTGTTCTTCCTTGAGTTAGGAATACTTCATCATGTTTCACACTACTACGTTGCACCTGTACCCAATGCACCTTCAGGTGTACCCCAGGGAGAGAGGGCCAACTTTTCGACTAGGAGGGGTGTTGTCGAGCAATGGTGGTCATCGTTGGGCCCTTTTGTCACCCTTCAAGGTTACTATGGCTTAATGGAACTGCTGACTTCCCTTTATTGGGGTTTTTAACCTTGGGGTTGGTGTCCAAGGCCCCTAAGGGTTGAGAACTGGGCCACATAGCTCTATATCCTATCTACAAGTTCTAGTTGCCTCTACTTCAGCTACAAGACATTCGTCTCCCCTCACACCCACTTAGGACACCCTCCTAGCCATTCAGTCAGTGGGCTGGTCTCCCTAGCCTTATGTCCTCAGAGGAAGACATCCTCCATGCCAGGCTAAAAAATGAAATAAATAGAGGTAAAGAAAATCCAGTCGAGCTAGGCCGAAGCATGGGAGAATTCATGCTCTGGTTCTAGTTGTGTAGTCCTGTACAGGGGTGAAGGAGCTCAAGTGGACTAGATCGAGGAGCCGAGAATGTCGAGGAAGGTCTGGTACTCCTAACATCCGAGGCTGAACGAAGAAAACTGAGTGAACTGTAAGATTATTTGTTGCCCTAAATCGGGGCCGGTAGGTGTGGGTCACCCTCTGGAATGTTGTCGGTGGGATCTGGAAGGTCCTGGGTGTCTCCGGGGGGGAGGTTTGGTGCAGGGCCGCCGCTAAGATCTCAGAGCCAGTGGATCTCTTTGTGCCCCTACATGGCAGTAGTATGTCGAAGACCGTGGTGATCCGCTGAGTGGTGTCTGGTCTAGTGGGAGGCTGGAGGATCTGGGCTCGAAACCTGAGATCCTCTTGAATATAGAGTGCTAGACATCTCTGATTGGTGTATCTAAAGAAAGTGGCTAGAGTTTGGGGCCCTCTAAATAAGTAGTAGAAACATCCTATGATATAATAGTAGACGGGACACCTGAAGATAAAATTTGACTCGGTTTCCACTTCCCGTAGGTGGCACAGCTGGCAGATCCTATCTACTCTATCGATCTGGTGATCTAACTCTACCCGGAGTCTATGTGATCCTACCGTGAACTGTCCAAGAGGGATCCGAAGAGCATGCATCCAATGACGAAATGTATACTTGGGCTGGACAATGAGCCCATCTCTGATCTCTAGGAAATGTCCAGCATAAAAGGCCATCTTCGGGCGCAACCCTCGCGGAGGGTTGATCCAGGGGACCTGAATGAACTGCTTGTAAATATCTTCTCTGATCATCTTATTCAACTCTTCTCAGATAGGAAGAAGGTGACCCGGGGCATCTAGTGAGTACTGGAATGGGGGAAGACGATCTAACTGGATCCCCACTAAAGCAACGAGGCTTGAGACCTGTGTGAACCAACACTTGGCCCTGCCTAGGTGGATAGCACTGGCAATAATATGAGCTGAGCAATAAGCTAAATACGGGTATCTATCCTAGCCTTTTGAAGAGTTGGCTAGTCCTCGGATCCGATGTATGAAGGAGACCAATATGAAAACTGTCTTGAGGCGGAAGGGCTGGGCTCCAAACTCGGCGAGGATGATGTGTTGTCACACTGTTTGCTTGCACCTGATAATATGCCAGAGAAGGAGAATCTGAACTCTTTCAGTCGATGCCAAATCTGACTCAAATAAGGAGGGTCCCCAAACTTCTGATCCATATAGAACAATGGGGCAGATTAAAGTATTTAGGAGGTCTATTTTGGATGAGATATCCTGGAAGTGGTGAATGAAACACTGTCTCTCGAGGACGGCTAGAGACTCATACCCTTTGTTGATTCGAGGTTGGAGGGTTGGCTGAAGACTTAAACGGGGTCCCGAAAAATGTACCCCTAAATACGTATAGGTATTGGTGATCTCCACTTCCTCTCCCTTGAATAGGAAACGAAAGTCTGGGGTTTTCTTTGTTCCATTGAAGGTCATAACCTTTGTTTTTCCCAGATTCACCGTCAGCTTCAGGAGTTCACAGAACAGGGCTAAAGCATCAAGTTGTCTTTACAGGCCTTCTAGGGAGGAAGAAAGGAGTACAATGTCATCAGTGAAAAGTAGGATAGAGATCAAGACCTGGTGGAGGAGGCATCCATATTTTTCCTATGTGTGCTCCTGGAGGAAGGCCTCCAACTCATCAATGTAGATTCCAAACAGAGTGGGGGAAAGCAGGCACCCTTGCTTCACCCCAATGGTGCTATGGATGAACTCAGATAGCCCTTGTGCTGTGAGAAGGCGGCCCCAAATGGAATCGTATAGACGCATAATGGTTTTCAAAAGGATCGGTGAGACGCAAATTTTTCTGAGTCGCTGCAGTAAATCCTCTCTCCAAACCGAGTCGAATGCTTTCCAGAAGTCTATGAAGCGGCAATAGACTTTCGAGGAGCGGTGGTGAGCCTCCTCAATAACTGCTCAGAGAGTAAATATGTGATCGATAGTCTGGTGTGCAGTTCTGAATCCTGCCTCACCCCGAGCTCTAATATTTTTCTATTCAAAATCCCCGGAGAGCTTCATATGAAGAACTCTAGCATAGAGTTTGGAGAACGTGTGGCTTACCATGATCCTACTGTAGTTGTTAGGTTCAGAAGTGGCTCCAGACTTGTGAATCGGATGAATGATATGATGAGACCAGGGTGACAGAAATCCTTCCCACACTACATGGTTAAAGAGATCAACCAAGTATTTGACCAAAATGAGAGACCCTGTTTGAAGAACTCTGCTTGGTATCCTTCCTCATCTAGATTATTTGCTGCTACTCATCGTCCGGATTTCTTCTGTGACATCATTGTTAGTGAAAAGGATGCAAGAGGATGGGGGGGAGGCCACTTGAATATCAGCTTGTCCTGGAATGTCATAGAGCTTGGAGGTGTGGGAGAACATAGAAGAAAGGTCAAGATCAGGTGACAAAGGGGAGCATCGGGAAAGAATGGTATGCCAGAACTGCTTCAGGGAGTTGATGAGAATGGTTGAGAGTTCCAGTCTTCTTTGGGAGATAAAGTGTCATTTCTTCTGGTGAAGGAGACGACGATAATATTTTTGTATGTTGGGGTAAGTAGGACAGGAGTGGAGGAAAACATGACGGATTTCTCGGTGAAGTGATTTGCAGTCTTCGTCGTACCATTTGTTCATGGGGCAGGAGGCCATTTTAGTGGTATCCGAGGAAGTATGAGTGGAGTGGGGGAAGAAGTTGAGCGCTACTTTCCATATTGCCGATGAGAGATATTGGTACTTGGCAATGGCTAAGTTGAGTGAGGGGAACTGGACTTCAGGCGAAAGGATCTGGCGGAGGTCTAAAAGGAATATGTTGGGGTAGTCCTCATCAAAATGGAAGGTGGTCGGTCTGAGGGGTGTTTTCTGGGGGGGGGCGGTGTTGGAGGAGGGGGATCGATTTGGAGGGAAAGAGAAATAAGTGCATGGTTAGTTAAGGGGATGGGGAGGATGGAAAGGTCCCGGATGAAGGGGAGTAGGCTTTGACTAGCTAAAGCGTAGTCCACCACACTAGCTCCACCTCCATGAGGCCAACACATGAAGATGTGAGAGTTCAGGAAACAAGGGAGGCCATTTAGAATAAGCAGCTCATGTGATTCCCCCAAATGCAGGAGGTGTTTTCCGTAAGCTGTAGTCGGGCCCAAGGCATCTTCTGAAATCTAGTGGAGACCAACTGCTGCAGGGTCTGGTCCTGTAGTGCAAAACACATCTTCTGATCTGTCATGGAGGGGAACCTGGAGGTTTTTAGTACGGTCGTTAAAGTCCCCCATAAGTAGAACCTCTCCGTCAGCAGAGTACTGGGTGATGCCGGCGTATAGATCCATAAAATGGTCTTCATCTGCTCCGTTGTGAATGGCAAATGACGAGGGTGCTGGTGGAAAGTAACAGACTGCGAGACCATCAAGGAGACCCTCGTCGGAGGCCATCAAGGAGACCCTCTTCCTGAGAGAGTCTTTGACTAAGCAAGCAACTCCTCCTGAACCCCTGACTCCACCAGAGCTCCTTGTCTCTTGTCTGCAGACTGAGAACCAATGGTAACCTGTGATGTTCGAGAGAGGCTATACAGGGCTCACATAGATCTCAGTCACAAGGAGGATATCCGTCGATGTGAGTGTGTCATACAAGAGACCTGGAGATGATCAGAAGGACCCATTTCCATTCCAACAACGAACAGTGATACTTGCACCTTGGTGTCTCTACGTCTGGCCCCATCATTTAGAGCTTCATGTTTGAGGTGTCCATATAGGGGGGAAGGAATCTCGAATAAATGCCCAAAGGTTCCTGATTACTGCCCATTTTCCTGCTTTCCTTGCTACTGCGACCTGTTCCCTGGATTGTTTTAGTTCTGCAACTTGCGCTCAGGTAAGGTCCTCGTCAAGGAATATCTTGTCAGGGAGTGAGAACAGTTTGCGTTTAGCTCTAAGGGCACAAAGCCTGTCTGTAGCATTGTGGAATCTAAGAAAGAGGGTGGAGTCGAGGCCCACCCAAGCTCTATCCAAGATTAATTCTCGGAGGCCGAGGGTATCTCTTAGGAGCCGGGTTCCTACCTCCATAGGGTCGGTGGAAGGAAGTGGCTGAGGGAGGCCTCTGACTTTCAGTTCCCTTGTGCGTCTGGTATGTTCTTCAAGAATTTTGTCCTGTACGACCTCCTTGATAGCTGTGAAGGGATTTTTGTTTTCCCCCTGAACTACTTGTGCCCATGAGTTGACGTGTGTCTCTGTCTCCTGTTTAAAGGAGGCCTATTGGGATTTGATTTCTTTTTGCTTGGTCTTAAGGTCCTAGATTTCTACGTGAAGTACTTCATTCTGAGGATGTGAGGAGCCCTGTTCTATCATTTTCTTGAGGGATAGGTTTTCCCCTTCAACCTTTGAGACTTTTGTAGTGAGAGAGCCCACCTCTGAGCGGAGTCTGCCATTCTCGGCTTCAAGAGATTCTAGTTTCTTAATCATTTGTTTAATTTGAGATATCCAGAATGCAAAGTCTGACTCTAGTGCAATGTCCATGGGGCTGTAAAATTACGGGTTACCTTGGCATTTCCTGAGGTATTGAAATTGGCCTCTATCAGTGTAGTCCCAAATGGGCGTTTTGGGAATTCCTTCTAGCTCTTGGTCTTTTTTCTGGTCCTCCATGAACTGTCGAGAGCAGACAGCCGAGGGGATGGGGGTGAAGCCTAGTGAGCAAGGAGAGAAGATCGAGGGAGGGAGGGAGGAGACGCAAGGGCTGTGGGAAGTGGAGGTCGCGGGGAGGTGTGTAGAGGAGGTCAGGATCCCAGGAAGTGGTCACGCGAACTGTGCGCAGGTGGGAAGACGAGTGGCTGCACAGGCTCGAAGCAATCGAAGCATGGGCGGAGGGGGAGCTTCACGCAGGGGCAGTAGATGCGAAAGCAGAGTGAAGGGAAGTCACATTCGTGAAGGGTCATGTGCGAGCAGGGAGATGAGGAAGAGGTCACGTGAGGAAGGAAGGCTCGCATAGAGGAGGGTTCATGGGGAGAGGGGGCGTTGCACGCTATAGAATCCCCACGAGAACAAAGGAGGCTACAGGAGGAGAGGAGCAACAGACGCACGCAGGAGAGCTCGCGCAGCGGCCTTGCGGACATACAGAGGAGATGGCTCATGGAGGAGGGCTCATGTGAGGTGTGTTATCCACTAATTTTGCACTTAGTGGATTTTTCGGTGAGCCGCCAGAGCATTGAACAAGTACACTTGTTCGTGATCAGAATTCAGAAATCCGCTAACATTTTCCTGGGACTCTGTTTAGAACGTTTTGTAAATACACGTTCATACCCCCTTGGGAAGATTGTAAAAAATGTCCTAGCATTTAATTTTTTATAAAAGGCTTGGCTTCCTGGACTTGGGCATCAAGCCGACTAGCCCAGAGTGTTTTTTCCCTTCGTTATTATTGGCTGTTGAACAAACAACCAATAATTTCTAAGTTTTTCACTCACTCCTCCAAAGCTGGGGTAGTTGTCTTGTTGTTTCAGCCTTGGGAGGTTATTAGAGCCTTCATGTCAATGTTTTTTTGTCATGCTAGGAATTTCGATTGAGTTGTATGAACATGTACTAGGTCCCCCTAAAGTTTCGTTCGATTTCGAGAAAAATATTTTTTTCCATTTTTTAAGCCATTTTTAATGGTTTAAATGGAAATTTTCAAAATGTAATAAATGGATACTCGTTGGTTAAATTCTTTGAACACCTAGCTTGTGATTCCAGACAGGTCTGTCATGTCTTCGAACGGAGGTACTGAAAGTATTTCCGGTTAGGTTTCCTAGACACCTTAAGCAAGATCATCTTTAAAATTTACAATAAAATAAGCCAAGAACAATTGCAAAATGATCTCACAAACACTACTATTGAGACTTGTATTCCAGCATTCACAAGCACGTTTTGACACCATATTGGCACTGGTCTTAAAATTCCATGCATCACCTTGATCTGGACCATTTGTCCCTAATGTTTGCTTAAATCATTATCTATCTGTGGATGCCTTTAATTTCCAAGTCATCTTTGTATTGCTCGTCTCAAATCTTGTGTTTTGTAATTGCAACGTGGATTGCTCATTTTATTATAAAGTTGTAATCATTCAAAAACTCCTAAAAAACACCCATCCACATCATAACATCAAAAATACTTAAACACATTGAGCCATTGCAACGTGGATTGCTCATTTTATTATAAAGTTGTAATCATTCAAAAACTCCTGAAAAACACCCATCCGCATCATAACATCAAAAACACTTAAACACGTTGAGCCATAGAAAACTCTTTGTAAGGGACGACCCCCCTTCGCTTCCTTAGGAGTTAGCCTAAACGAAGGAGCTAGGAGTAGGTGACATTACCTGGCTCTGTGCTTGCCCCCAAGGCCACACCTCTCCCACTTTCTCAAGTGAGGAGATAGCTTTCATTAGATTTCTGTCACTGGTGTGCAATCGGCGAACAACATCTTTTGGCGCTATTGCTAGGGACAAATATTTTTGTTCCTGAACGACCTTTGTTTCTTTTTAGTTTTTACCTTTTTTCCCTTTTTTGGTAGATTTTTAGTCCAATCACTCTCTGAAATTAGACTTGTATCCACCTGGCGACTCAACTGTAAGTTAACACCTCAAGGTATTCGACTAGAAGAAACTCTGAAGGTTTGTTCAATTTCATCCCTAACCCCGAAAAAGTCTATAGGAGGAGACTGAACAAACTAGCTTCTCATAGGATCCTTACAGAACTTGGATTTGAGTCTGTTTAAGACATCCACCTTTTATTTCCAGAAAACTTACAAAATTTGCAAAACAATAAGTGTTTCCTTGACACGATGGGTGAGTTTTTTACTCAACTCAACTTCACTCAGATAGCAGGTCAACCCCATGAGGTTCCTGAAAAGGCCATTGATAAGCTTGTCACTTTCACAGGCACTGATGCCTCTACCTCTGTTGAGAAACATCTTAGATATTTTTCAAAACACTGTGGTGCCTATGTCATGGGTACTGACAAACATGAAGATGTATACATGACCCTTTTTGCTCTATCTTTGGATGGTAAGGCTGGAAACTGGTATGACAACTTTCCGAACAACTCTTTTGCTACCATAGCAGCCTTCAAGGTTGCGTTCCTCAGAAAATTTTGCAGCAAAAAGGAACCTAGACATCTAGTGGTAGCCTTGACTAGTATGAAGAAGTCTGATACAGAAACCATGGATGAGTTCAACAATAGGTTCACAAAGTTGTCAAATTCCATCTCGGCCACTCATGCTCCTCCTGCAGCTTCCACTTTGGATTATTACATAGAAGCATTAAGTGGCAAGATCCAGTACCAGATTAGAGACAACGAGCCAACCACACTGCTTCAAGCTCAGAATTTGGCCATTAAAATTGATAAGAATATGCACTCTTCAGGAGAGTCAAACATCCAGGGTTACTCCAGATCATCAACTCCTCTAAAAATTGTTGAACCTAAAGGAAAGGAGTCATCAAACGAAGCATATGAGAAGAAGCTCATGGACCTGACAGAGAAAATGCAAGATATGGAAAGGAAGCACTTAGCGCAGATTAAAGAGGTTCAGAATAGGGTCATAACTATTGAAAGAACTGAACCTCTGCCACCTCCTAGAACTTTCCCTGCAAGCCAAACATGGCAGAGAAAGAATCCCAACTATGATCAGAGGCCTCTTCATGAACTAGAGGCTACTAATGTGGTTAAGCCTTACAAACCATTCTGTAGGGCATGCAGGGATTTCCATGATGAATCTTCTTGCTATTATGCATGCTATATTCAGGAGCATGGTTTTCCAAAGGGTTGTGGTCCTAAAGCATCATCGAGTGAGCCTGAGTACATAAACTATGTAGATGAAATGCATGATATTTCCAGAGGAATTTGGAGAGAGACAAAATAATATTCAAGAGAGCCTTAGTACATTAATGTAGTTGGACAACTTCATCCTGTCACCACAGAAACCCGGTGTCAAGTCGAAGATTATAGTCAACAATTGGATAACCTCACTAAAAACTTTGGTACTAATTCTACAAATGAGCATAATGATGATAGTTTGGAAGGTTTATTGCCTTGTGACCTTTTTTCTAAAGAAGATGACTATGATCATGAAGAGGGATACAGCCAGGGATGTGATACAAGTGACGAAGAATCCCTTTCTTCTGAGATGGATGACAATTACGAGACTTTAATTGAAAATCTAATCTTAGAAGTTTCATGTGATGAGAGTCCTCCATGGTCTCCATCGGATGACAAATATTTAGAAAGTTGGGTCCCATGTGATATCTTTGAAACCCAGCTTTTTGAAGAAGATTGTTTTGAGCAGAATGAGGAGTGTAGCCAGGGACTTGATACCAGTGATGAGGCATCTCTCATATCCGACATAGATGGTGATGATGATTATTGGAATTTTATTGAAAATCCAACCTACGATATTTTTGAAAATCTCATCTATGATGTGTCCAACAAGGGGAGTGTTTATTCTGAGACTTATGAAAGTTGTAAAGAAGAACAGTTAGAGTTTTCATATTATCAGTCAGAATTGTATCTGAGTATCTATAATAAGGACTTGAAAAAGTAGTGAGGTGAAGAATCAGATGGGATACAACTAGTTGAAGTTTTTTCTTAACCATCGTCTTCACATATAGATGTTCCTTATGTTTTGGAGCAGCTTGGGGCTTATACAACGAGTTATTATTTGATAATCCTTGATGATCAACATGATGGAGTAGTCGACCTACCACATCATCTCGATTTGTATATCAGCGCTATCCATACATGGATAGAAGCAGCCTACGCGAGCACCTACCAGTTTGGGAAGAAGTTTGACGACATTATTCATGCCTATGATTCCCCTCCCATCCCTCCCATTCTGGATCATCACGCAGGTTTGCATTTTTTGGAAATTGTGTCCTTACTTTGGCTGGTAACCAAAGACAAGGCAAAACTTTTTTATATTAATAAAATTCTTCGTTGGATACACTGGATTTATGATTACACCTAACCTTTTGTGTATCATGCTTAGAGTAGGAAAATAGGCTCCTTAAAGTGAGCGTTTACTTGAGCATTTTCTTATGTACTTAGAAATAGATAAATTTTTCAGTTAAGTTTTGTCATTCCTTTGAATAAAGAAACTTTTGGATCATTGGCTCTTTTTCATAAAAATTGTGCTACTAAAGTTTTTCTTGTCAAGTTGAGATGTTTTTACAGGATCTGGAAACCAGAAATTCTGGTGTTCTCGTATGCTCTCCTTGCATAAGAGACTAGATCGAGCACACGTCCCGCAGTTGGAGCCAGATGTTATACACTAATTTTGCACTTAGTGTATTTTTCGGTGAGCCGCTAGAACATTGAACAAGTACACTTGTTCATGATAAAAATTCATAAATCCACCAACCTTTTCCTGGGACTCTGTTCGGAACTTTTTGTAAATACATGTTCATACCCCCTTGGGGAGATTGTAAAAAATGTCCTAGCATTTAATTTTTATAAAAGGCTCGTCTTCCCGGACTTGGGAATCAAGCCGACTAGCCCAGAGTGTTTTTTCCTTTGGTTGTTATTGGCTGTTGAACAAACGACCAATAATTTCTGAGCTTTTCACTCGCTCCTCCAAAGCTGGGGTAGTTGTCTTGTTGTTTCATCCTTGGGAGGTTATTAGAGCCTTCGTCTTAGTGTTTTTTGTCATGATAATCATTTTGATTGAGTCGTATGAACATGTACTAGGTCCCCTTAAAGTTTCGTTGGATTCCGAGAAAAATATTTTTTTCCATTTTTTAATGGTTTAAATGGAAAAGTTCAAAATGTAATAAATGGCTGATTCGGAGTCCATTTTCGGCATGGTTGGGCTCATTTTCAAGCCAAGAGCAGCATATTTACCCCAAGGGCCACTTTCACCATCAGTCAGGAAGCTAGAGCACCCTGTAAGGCAGTATTTGGCTAAAAATGCATCAAGATGGCATTTTAATGCTAAAAATGGACATTTTGGCACTTGGTCAAATTATTTAAAAAGTCAAAACTAAAGTCAAAATTGATTTTTTAATGGGTGAAAGTGACTTGGCATGTGGCCAATGTGAGTTACGATCCTCTTCAAGATGACATGGCATAAACTTTGGTTCAAGTTTAAAGTTGTGAATTATTTCATGAAAAGAAAGTTACGTGAGGGTGAGGAGATGGTTCATGCTTATGTGGAGAGATGGTGTATGTGGGAGTGGGGTGGACCCTTTCAAATTAAATTGAAAATTAAATTGAAGTTATAAACCATAATCTAATATGGCACGCCATGTGAATTAATTCAAATGGGAGGTGACGTCAAAGCATGGAGCATGAAGGTGAGTTGGATGGGGTGGACCCCCCATATGTATGAGTTAAAAAATCAACCATGTCTTAGTACATCCCGTGCGATTTATTTGAAGCTCAAAGTTTATGCTAGCGAATGGAAGAGATCACATTCTAATTGAAGATGGAGGGTGACGTCAACATGGACTCATGCTACCCCTTCCATGCATGTGATTGGGTTGTGGGTGGACCCATCCCATGCATTGAATTTAAAATAAACCATGGCCTACAAGTGTTTCGATTGGATGACTATGCAAGCCTTCACGCCAAGCTTCCATACAATCGCATCAGTGACTCACGCATATGGACTTTGGTGAGGAAAGGGATGACTTGCCAAACTGAAAGGGTGTGTTGGCAGTTCAGCCTTAGTTCAGTATTCACTTCAGCTCAATTCAAGCTTACTTAACTGAGCTTGATCTCTGGTTCATTAAAGGCCCCTGGGGCCTGGTTTTTTGCATAAATAGAGGCTCTTTGAGCTCTATTAAGATGGAGATTTTGGGCATGAACACTCTACCAAAATTATTGTAATATTTGTTTGAAGTTGGAATAAAGTTGTGACATTGGAGGTCCGTGCACGAGTTATTGGAGTTGTGGATTCACATTGTCTTTGGTGATATTCTCTCACCTTGCTTTTCAATCATTAAATCATTCTTCATTATATACTCTAGAAGGGCTAACAATCTAGTTTATGAGTATTTTGTTCGTATTTGATATTGTTTGTAAGGGTTTTGCAGGGATCATTAGAGGTGAGGAACAAGCTTGAGATCAAGCTCTTCTTCATGAACCAGTGGTTTTTTCCATCTAACTCTTTCATTTTGCAGGACTTTCCAAGCACTTCCCAATCCAAGAAAGATACATAGCAGTCAGAGCTTCTGCTTCCCTCCATCAACAAAGTTTCAAAAAACACATTTGGTTACCAGGATCTACGAACTTCCCTCTTCCAGTTCTCTTGTTTGCTCCTTGATCTTCTCGATTTATTGCTTGCTAGACTTCTCCTCCTTGCTCTCTCCCTACCTCATATTTTTCTCCCACCAAACTTGCCATCTTGCTTTTCTGGCTTGTCTTGGTCTCTTGCATTCGTTCCTCTCTTTCGCTGCCCCCTTTTGGTCCTCTTTTCCTCCTTTTTTGCAGCCCTCCTTCGCTGCCCTCTCATCCCTCTATACTGCTGTTTGTTTCCTGATTTCTCAATTTTTTGCAGCCAACTATATTGTTGTTTTCATATCATAAATTAGATCTTGCACTTAATTTTATTTTTGTATATCTCTTTCTTAGAAGTAGTTTATATTTGATTTGGTTTAATTAACAGTTGATGGGTGGTTCGAGTTGATTTGTGTTGTGTGCAGGTATGAAGACAAATAAATCCAAAGAGAAGGACTTGAAGATTGAGCCAAAGAAGAACAAATACCAAAGAGAAGAGTAGAAACTCAGTACCAAAACCAAGAAGATCCAAATACTTGGGATTTGAACTAAAGAAAACAAAAAATTTCAAATTACTCTCCTTTTGTAAAACAGCCATTGAAGCTTGTTCCATTTGTCTTTCCAAGTTCTTTTTATTTCTCTAAGGTTGAAAATCCTAAATATTGTACTCTCTTAATAAAAGGGGAAAAGTGGGATAGACCCTCCCATCTTTTGGTTTCTTCTTCCCCATTTGGGGAAGAGTGTCTTGTGCTCTTAGCTCAGATTTACTTTGCATGCTTAGAGTAGTTTAATTCTGTACTTGGAACTTTTTCTTTGTTTCAGTCTTGACCTGAGAAGTACCTTGGGATTTCGTCCCAAGTGCCGCATTGACATTGCGTGCTACCTCTCTTTCCCCATTGTCTTCCTGCGTATGACCAGCTAGCTGGAAATTTCGGGGACAGTGTGTCTTTAAGTCATTTTTTACTTCTCTTTGCTAGATTAGTTTCTTGTTGTTGTAGAACACTAGTTTCTCATTTATTTCATTTGCAAGTAGTTTATCATTTTTTGCTATGACATTGTTTCGTTGTTTTACAATTTGTTGAGCTATCATGTGGTTTCAATTTACAAGTTGATTGTCTTATAAAAAGAACCAAAGTCTCTTGAAATTGCAATAACCCAAGTCGAGAGCACTCTCTGTCGGAGAGCATTCCCACTGCATTATCCTTGCATCAAGCATATAGATTAATTAAAGTCTCTTGAACTTCTGTCATAAGACAAAGTCAAGAGCACTCTATGTTGGAGAGTTGAACTGTGTGCTTATAATAATAAAATCTTTCCAACTCACATTTCCCCACTTAAAATTCACCTCGTTGCTATCCCTCACCTAGTATGCTCTTCCTATCCTGAAAAGTTGGACTCGTACTCAGAACGGTGATTGGATTTGTTAATATTGCAAGTGACAACATAATAAAACTTTCACCCCGTAACCAACGCACCGGCGTTATCTCAATAAATACTCAAGTAGTGGGAAAATTATAAGTGTGGGCGTCGAGCAACCCAATCTGGACACTCGTTGGTTAAATTCTCTGAACACCTAGCTTGTGATTCTAGATAGGTCCGTCATGTCTTCAAATGGAGCCACTGAAATTATTTTCGGTTAGGTATCCTTGACACCTTAAGCAAGATCATCTTTAAAATTTACAATAAAATAAGCCAAGAACAATTGCAAAACGATCTCACAAACACTACTATTGAGACTTGTATTCCAGCATTCACAAGCACGTTTTGACTCCATATTGGCACTGGTTTTAAACTTCCATGCATCGCCTTGATCTGGACCATTTGTCCCTAATGTTTGCTTAAATCATTATCTATCTGTGGATGCCTTTAATTTCCAAGTCATCTTTATATTGTTCGTCTCAAATATTGTGTTTTGTAATTGCAACGTGGATTGCTCATTTTATTATAAAGTTGTAATCATTCAAAAACTCCTAAAAAACACCCATCCACATCATAACATCAAAAACACTTAAACACATTGAGCCATAGAAAACTCTTTGTTAGGGACGACCCCCTTGGTTTCCTTAGGAGTTAGCCTAAATGGAGGAGCTAGGAGTAGGTGACAGTACCTGGCTCTGTGCTTGCCCCCAAGGCCACACCTCTCCCACTTTATCAAGTGAGGAGACAGCTTTCATTAGATTTCTACTACTAGTGTGGAATCGATGGACAACAAGGTGTAGAAGGGTCGCGCGACGTACAGAAGGGTCACTTGTAAAGGTATACAGGAGAAGGGTTTGAAGTTGCTTGGGAGGCTTATTCCTAATCCTAAATGTCAAAACAGTAAAAAATCCTTAGCCGCAACATTGGAAATGAGTCTGATATGAAAAATACGATCAGGGATAGGTCTTGGCAAGAACGGACAGTGGATATCCAACCCACAAAAGAGATCAAAGGGACAAAAAATCATTTCTGCCATAAGGAAAAGCGGGAGCGGTAGTGCAAAAGAGGTAAAATTTGATTATGAAAAGAGGAAGCCCAACTTTCGACTTCTGCCTTCTGCGATTCGGGATCCGACAGCTTAGAACTCCCGTGCAAATCAACGGTGTGGAAAGGCGCAAAGTTCAGGAGCGGAAGAGATAAAGTTTCAGTCATAAAAGTTCAAATCCCAATTTTCGCCTTCCATGATCTGAGATCCGACGGTCCATAAAATCTCCGAATAAATACAATAGTCCATGAGGATTCCCCAAGTCAAAGGGTGGAAAGCGAAAGCACAATTTTTTTGGTTATAAAATGTTGAAGTTATATGTTTCACGATCTACCAACTGACGGCTCAGAGCACATCCACTAAAGATCGATGGCATGGAGAGAAAACGGCAGAAGTGGAAAGGCAAAAGCGGAAAGGTAAAAAAACGAGCATCGAAGAAATTAAAAGTCCATTTTCCACATTTCGTTCTTTGCAAAAGGCGGAAGAGAAAATGTGGAGGAGGAAGAAGAGAGGTTCGATGATGAAAATTGGAAGATCCGCATTCTGTTTTCCACTAAAGGCAGAAGCGGAAGGGCAGAAGCAGAAAAGAGGAAATGTAAAGTCTTTATTATGAAAAGTCAGAATTTCGAATTCTGCCCTCCATAGCTTGGTCTCACATCGACAGCTGAAAATGAATCCTGCAGAGATTGATGGTGCGGAAAGATAAATGGAGAAGAGGAATAGGCGGGATCGAAAAGACCAAATTAAACCTCCAGAGAGCTATTGGCCCGTTTTTTGTTTCCTGCAGACAGATCAACAGCCCAGAATGAATCTCAAGGGAATATCTACAGTTCATAAGCAATTTCGCAGGTGAAAACGTACGCAGAGAGGTGAAGCTGTTACAAACTGCCTAAGATGATTTGAGCCATCGTTTTCATCCAGTAGACGTGGTTTCCAAGTGTCTGGTTTTTCCAAAATGATCCACCACGCACATCCCAGTGTGCTTTCCTATTTTGGTTTTGTAATCATGGTGAATCCGCCAAAGCAGAAGTTGATAGGATTTTATGTGTGTAGGAGTGATTCTCGATTAGGGTAAATGAATTTGGCTTTGTTTCTAGGTTGGTCTCAGGAGCCTAGGATTCTTTAAATATTCCCTCAAAAGAGGAAGAAAGGGTTGATAAGTTTCATTCAAAGTCCTTAGCGCTCGGGTTTTGTAGCTCCGTTATTTTCTTGGAAGCTTTAATGAAGAGTATGTTCTGAGTTTTCTAAGATTCATCAAGTTGTTTCCTGTTCAGTCTGTGTTTCCTGTATTTCATTTTCATGTGTGTGTTTTCTGCCAATACATTTCTAGGTTGTATGCAAGGAATTCATTTTTGATAATGCTCCTTCCATCAAAAATCGTATTTGTTATGTGTTGGTAAAGACTGTGATAGAATTCATCCACAAATAGGTGCTCTGTTTCAGTTATTGTCCCTTGTTATACTTCTACTAAATGTGTGCCTAGAGATTCATCCTTTGATAGATGCCTCTGGTTTTCACTGGGCTCTTTCCTCATTTCCATCTATCATCACTTCAAGATAATCTGACTGAACATAATAGCCACATTGCCTCAGATTTCATAGGAAAATCACCACTCATTATTGTTGTAAGCCCATTGCATATTGTCAAGCTATAACTCCATTGCCCAATCGTATTTCTTGTCTATATATTTCACCATCTTTAAATCTGCAAATATCCCATCCCCCTCAGAAATATAGCCTTCTGAATGCTTGCTTAAATCCATATGTATATGTGAATGTTTTTGTGACAAAAGAGAGCCCTCTCTGACTGTATTGGCTAGAATATAGTCTAAAGATTGGTCTGAAATGGTTACCCCTGTGACTTCCTACCACAACCATAGGAAAATTATAGGGTGATAACACCTTCTTTCATAGTAGCTCTGATACCACGTTAGATTTTTCACTTTAATTCAATTCGATTAGGATCTTTAACTGAAAGAATAACAAGCACAATAAAACACAAAAGACACAAAGTTTTTCCTCAGGGAAACCATAAAAGAGAAAATCCCGCAAACTTCCTCAGAGATCGATTCATCACTAATACAATATTACAAAATGGAAAACCCAAAAATAGGAAGTCTTATGTAGCTCTCTCTCTCTTTCTCCTCTAGCGAACTTGTCTTCTCTCTCTCCTCATGTGAACTTGAGTGAGTGGGCATGTGTATAAATGAGGGAGGGTGCCTCCTTATTTATACCTTTCAATTGACTAACCTAACAACTAACTAGGCCAACCTCCTGACCTAGCAGGGCCGACTTCTCCCTTGGGAGAGTCAAAAATACATTTTACAATTTACATTATTTATTCTGGGGACTATTGCCCCAACTTATGACGGAGGTTTTACCTCAATGACTAAACATAATAATGACATCCTGAACAAAGGAAAAATATCACCAACGAAGGTACAATAAATACAATAATAATATAGAATAGAATATCTTCTGAAGTTACATTTACAACAACATGCATACTCTAAACTCTCTTGTCACAGTTGTTCCCACATTGACCCCATGGAGATGCGATTGATGGATCACGATTCCCTAGGATATCAGCAGAGATCAGTATTGGATTTTCCCTTACCCAATAGTGTCAGAGATCATCATCTGGATTCAGGCAGCATAACAGGTACATGGCAGAGCAGATATATGGTATTTGCACATTGATGTCATGTTTTTGTCTCTTTTATTTATATTAGTAGTCCGAATTGACTTTGGGTGACAAGCTATATGATCCTTTTCCTTTTGTTATTAACATAGGCTGACACTTTGAGTGGTCATAATCCCTTGATTGCAAGGCTCCTCTATATACACACTGGTTCCTTCCCCATCTGTGGTATAGACTTAGTTATCCTTACCTTATTGAGTTAGCTCTGGAATCACCTTACACTATCTCCAACCATCTGACACATTCATGTTGGATCCTTACTTTTGAATTGGACTGTGTGATCTAGAGGACCTCCCCCTTTGACCCCTATGCATGTTGGACCCCATGTTATCAGTGTCTCAGCTCTGAAGTGTGTGGGAGTGTAGCTTCAACCGTGGATATACTTCCTTGTCAGTTGCCCCTGATGTTGTAGTGGTGGGTAGAGTTGTGCTTTCCATTGGGTGTCATGATGTCATCCCATTAGTACTCGAAGCAATGTGCTATTGCCATCATTACTTTGTATATATATGTATCATGATGTATTTGAAGAAAGTGAAATTCAAGCCAAAAGGTTAAAGAAAATTAAATCAAGCCAAAAAGGCTAATGTGAAATTAAAGTGAATAAGGCCAAGCAAATGAGTAACAAATGCCAAATCTAAATGACTACTTGGCCACATGTGAATGAAATAAATGTAATGATTATACTTCATGGAGCCTAGGACATGATATGGAGCAGGGATAGCTAATTCTAGGTGTCCCTTATAACCTCACCGCATTACAATCACCTGTGAACTCATCAAAAGGGTTCTAGAAAATATCCTCATAGAGCTTGAGGCAAGCTCGGATGTGAACCGCAGAGCACCTTGTTAGATTCTAGCGGTGGTTCCCTAAGCACTTTATCTCATTTGTGAGACAATACCATTCCCTATTGTTTTCCATCATGTTTGTCACTGTGGCCCCTATTTTTCCCATGTTTTGTCCAAAGGATGTCAACATCAAAGTGCATGTCCTCCTCTTACCTTCAGCCTTGATTGATCACCTCACCCATTTCTAGCAAGATGACCAAGACTGTAAGTGTGCATACATTGGAGGCTTCATGAAAAGGTAACAAGTCTGCTCAAATTTAAGCCTAGTCTCTTTTGGTACTTGATTGATGTATCATTATAGCTTGTTACTTAGTTGTAGTTGGTTTACTAACATAAATAAGGGATCATCATGGCATCCCCTTGTGCATACAGGTCTTCACGGCTCCATTTATGCTATTATTTGACAAGTTTGATTTGGTCAAACTAGTTTTACCAAGCAAAAAATGGGGTCCCGGGAAGTCTCGATTTGGACATGTGATTTTTGGTTTTTAGAGTCTACTTGGACCCCTTACATGATTCCATGCTTCAGTGCATCATGATGTGGCTCGGTCGATAAGATTTTTATTTATTATTGGTTACCAAGGCCATATTTTATTAGTTTGGCATGGATTGAGTTATATTGAGCATATTTGATGGATTTGGGTGGTTCTTGTGACCACCATTAGAGGATTTGGGGTCTACAGATCCACTGGGACAGTTAAACCGGGCATCCGAGCAAGGGAAGTGACCATTTTTTCCCAATTACAGCTTCAACAAATTACACCAGCAAAAATTAAATTGGCTAAATGACCATTGACTTAGTAACTTTATCAAAATGGAGTAATGTGGGTCAATTTGTGATTTGAGAGCATTATGAGTTTATGATATAGTTTTGAGCTTTGGTTTGAGGCCTTTATGAGGATTTGTGGCCCACACTTTGTTCGACCCTAGAGCGATCGCACTTCCTCCATAGGGGCACATTTGTTGGGGCAGCATGTGGCCCACCATTTGATATAACATTCAACCTTGAAAAGGGGGCTCATTAGGAAAACTATAGCCCCTAGGAGACCCCCCATTTCACCCCTATGATTTATCACTTGTACTTTGCATGTATTAGGGGGGGGGCGCATCCAAAGATGGGGACCCGCCCATTGGATTATGATGTACTTGTCCGTATTGTTTTTGGCCATTGATTTAGATTGATGATATTGAATATCAGCCCTCCATCACTTTGTGATAGGGATTTTGTTGGCCATTTCTCTATTTAAGAGAAGCTTGGGTCTATGTAATGGAATTTTGGCTCTTTGAGAAATAAAATAGAGAGATTTTTCTACTTGATTGTCTTGTGCAAAAATTTTATGTATGTGATTGTGAAATCTTCCAAGTAGAATCATTACCCACATTTTGAGTTATCTATCCCAACTAGCATTATTTTCTACTTGTTTGTGGGAGGGTGTCTTAGGTAAGCGAATTCGTGGTAGGACCACCCTTTGTTTGGCATCATGTTTTGTGGGAGTTTTTGCTAATAAGCAAATTTTGTCATATTATGAATTAGTTATCGTCTTTCTCATTCTTGCAATCATTTGTAATTTTTGTTATAGCATTTTGAAATTTTGTTTTGCCAGTTGCTAACATTGTTTCACTTGTTGTGGAAGGACGTTTTTGGGACATAGAATCAAACTTATGTAAATTTTCCTTTAAAATCCAAACTAGGGCTAAATAGTATGTTTAACTTGTTACTGGAAACCACACATGAATTTCTTTTACTAATATTGTAGGGGAAAGTAAATACTATGAAACATCCACAACATCACATAAAAATAGACACAGTATTTGGGGTATGGAAACCCCCGGATAAAACCCAAGATGGGAAAACCGATGTAGCAGCCAGATATCAAATTTATATTAAGATATGGAACAATTACAACCAATAAATAAATTTACCCAACCTAGTGAAATAGAACCTCTGCAGAAACACTAGAAAAAGAGGAATTTGAGGATCAAATTCCAGATGCACCTAAGGATGTTGAAAGTCCACCAGAAGAACTACTTAAAGTTCGTCCTTCCAAAAGGAGACCTGCTTGGTAGCAAGAAATGGTACAAGAAGGTGAGAAGCATAAGACCACAGAAGTACTCTGGTCTTATGAGCCAGCTTATAAGTGCAGAAGCTTCCTCATATGAAGAAGCAGCAAGTCAACAAGTATGGGTTGATGCCATGATTGAAGAGTACAGTTCAATCATGAAGAATGATGTGTGGGAAGTTGTTCCCAGACCAACAGGAAAGTCAATGGTGACATCCAGATGGCTTTATAAAATCAAGCATGCTGTTGATGGTAGTGTGGAGAAGTATAAATCCATATTCGTAGCTCGTTGCTTCACTCAGAAAGAAGGCATTGGATATGATGAGACATTTTCTCCTGTTGCCAAGTACACTACCATTAGAACCATAATATCACTTGCTGCAGTATTCGGATGGAAGTTACATCAGATGGATGTACAGATGACCTTCCTTAATGGGAAGATTGAGGAGGAATTCTAAATTGAACAACCTGAAAGCTTTTTGACTCATGGGAAGAAGACCATGTATGTAAACTGAAGAAATCCTTGTATGGACTGAAATAGGCTCTGAGAGTCTGGTATGCGAGGATGGATGGATTTCTCCATAGCTTGGGGTTTTCCAAAAGTACAACTAATTGTAACTTGTACTTTAAGGTTGTTCATAATCATGTCTTGAGACTAGTTCTATATGTAGATGACTTGTTTCTTACAGGTGATGAACAGTTGATAGAACAGTGTAAGAGGGAGCTTACCTCTGAATTCAATATGAAAGATCTTAGGTTGATGCATTACATCCTTGGCTTAGAGGTCTGGCAAAATCTAAGCGAGATCTTCCTGACATAAGGAAAGTATGCAGTGGACATCTTGCAGAGATATGGGATGCAGGACTGCAAGTCCATGAGCGTACCCATGACTACCAACTTGACAAAGTTGCGGGACACAACTACCAGTACACAGAGTGTGGACTCTACCCTGTACAGATAGCTTATTGGATCCTTGATGTATCTTGTGCATATGAGATCGGACATCTGTTACACAATGAATGTGCTGAGTCAGTTCATGTTCGATCTGAAGCAGATACACTTGGTAGCTTCCAAACACGTACTCATATATGTGCGAGGTACTATCACTTATGGGCTCAGGTATACTTCCAGCAGTGGAGTATTATTATTTGCATATGCAAGTTCAGATTGGGCCAGCAGTGCAGTAGATCGAAAAAGTACCTTTGGTTACTGCTTCAGTATGGGATCAACAATGATCTCTTGGTCCAACAGGAAACAAGGTTCCATAGCTCAAAGTACACCTGAGGCAAAGTATATTGCTACAAGTGATGCCTTCAAGGAAGCAGTTTGGCTCAGGAAACTTATATCTGATCTGTTTGGGGGAAAGCTTGACTCAACAATCATCCATTATGATAATCAGAGTTGCATAAAGCTTTCGGAGAACCCAGTAGCCTAGATCTGAGTAGCCATTCTTTTGAATGGAGGCACCTAGTCAGTTATCAAGAATTCACTTGGTATGGGACTAGGGACTCATCCCAGGGCTGAGGACCATTCTCCGAGAGAATGGAGCCGCTTGGTTTGTTACCAAGTATTTGACCTAGTGTCAAATTATGCAGCTTATGGCTAAGGCACTTGGTCTGTTACCCAAAAGACACTATAATCCCTAGGCATGTGTGACACTCTGACCCTTGATCAGTGGGCTTTGCAATCTTCTCCAAGACTTAGCTACCCTAGGTTAAGACCTTAGTACCCGATCTTGGTGTCACACAGAGTGTGAGATAAAAGCATTAGTAATTCTCTTTGTTTATGATGATGTACTTTGAGTGGTGAGGAAAGACCCCTTGACCACATGTGTTGACCACAGGGGCACTTGAAGAAGGCTAAAGTAAAAGTAAAAAAAATACATAAAGACCCTTAGTACCACTAAGGTGTAAAAGTGAAAGTGCAAAAAGACCTATAGTACCACTAAAGGAAAAAGTCAAAATTAGAAAAGAATAAAATAATATTATTTTGATCTTTCTAATTTTGGTCCACTTACAGGTGACACAAAGGATATAAAAGAAGATCAATCCATTTCATTATTACACACACTTGCTCTCACAGGTACAGCTGCTACAACTAAAGATTTCATAGGTGATTAAAGAAAAGGAAGTTGATGTGATGCCCTAGAATGGATGAGTCTAGCTAGCGCATTCAAACTTGTTTTCTACAAAACTTAAGCTAGGGTTTTTGCAGCTGCAAGTTCTTTTCAGTCTTTGTGAGCTAGGGTTTTACCCTAAACTTCTTCTTCATCTTCAAGCAGCTATTTACCTTCACGGATAGTTTCCACAATCCACCGGGCAGTAGCTAAAGCCTCATGGGAAGCCCCATCTTTGGTCTGCCCCTTTCTTCTTTGAGGCAGGGTTTGGCCCTCCTCCTGCACCCTTGGGCAGCCTGCTACAGGCATACCTATGAGGGTTTTGGACTACGACCAACCCTGAAGTAGCCTCCGGGGAGACCCGTGAGGGCTTCCGTGGCCACACAGATCTCCAAACAGCCTGTGGGCATACCCGTGAGGGTCTTGCAGCAGCCCGTAGGGCTGCCGGGTCTGTACAGACCTCCGGGAAGCCTACGGGCCATCCGTAAAGGGCCTCCGGATTGGGTGTGTCTTCCCTCTAGGCAGCAATACAGTAGCACAGCTGCAGCCGGGCAGCATGCAGCAGACATGGCAGCAAAATTCAGGCAGGTATGGACAGGTACAAGGAAGCAGGTACAATGTATGGGCAGCCATACAATCAGATCCAGGTAGAAAACTCAGTGATCTGGGCAGACTGCTAATTTGGGCAGGAGAAAGAAAGTTAGAGAAGAAATCCCTAACTCAGTAAAAATCCATTTTGGCATTTTTGGAAAAAATGATCTTCTGTAATTGTCGTACAAGCCTAGTTAGGGTTTGTGCACTTTTTGGAAGAACTCAGTCATCTCATTTACAAGATGAATTACTAATGCTTTTGGGGTTTTGTCCTTTAAAATATTCCCCATGAAAAATCTTGTGTTGAGGTGTTGAGGTTGTTTACTGCACTTGTCATTTGTTTATGTTAGTCTGCAAATTTTAAAAGTATTCATGCTAATGCTAAAAATTCAACACTGAATTGTTCCATGAAACAACTCATTCCTTACATTTGTTCAACAATGGAACAGTGCCAGTCCTTGGAAACAAAGGAGGATTTAGGTGGAGAGAAGACCTTTCTAGAGTGAGATATTTCTTATTGTATGTGCAAAGAGAGCCATAATATTGTAACATCTTCTTGTTATTGAATTTTTTCCTGTAATTGGTTCTCCATGGTAATTCTCTGTTTCCAATGGCAAGAATGGTGTTTGATGATGGTTCAATGTTTCTCTTTGTTGTTTGAAATGTTTCTCACACGGTTTCTCTTATTTATACTAATTATCAAACTGTAGTCTCTTTCTCATCTACTAGAAAGTACTTATAACCACATATGCACAAAAGAATAGTTATCTTAATGTTGGAAGCATATTGTTCTTGAAGAACAAATCACTAAGGGAAATATACAATTTAGAGACCAGTATTCCTTTAAATGCAGCAGGTAAGCCTCAAGAAATAATTTATCTCAAGTAAAATCAAACCCTGCAAAATGGAGCAGAGACTCATTGCAAGAAGGGAGATTTTGGTTAAATTATAGTGACATATTGAGATGTACGGTGCATTGCGATACCGACTTTTTTTGTGGTTTGCTTCTTGTCTGTTGTTTGACAGCTTAATAATAGTGTTAAGTTAGTTGTATAAGTTTATTTACTCATACATATAAATGGTGCAGCATCTTGAAATCCAATAAATATATATGTTTTATAGAAACTCGAGTTGATGGACTAAAAGTGAATTCAATCTAGTTTATGGGTTGAATCAGAAATGTTTTTGGATCAATTAAGTATCAGAACGGTTATTCTCTTGGCTTTGTGGGAGTTGTAATATTCCATCCATGGGAAAACCTCCACTTCAAGAAATAGTCCAAGAGTTACAGGACATTAACAGGTAGATTTAGAGAGAAAACAAAGAGCTAAAAAATAGGCATCAACAATTGGCAGAGGAAAATGAAGCACTGCAAAAGAAATTGGATTGCTATTCTAAATTTCTTACCAGAGCCATGTTGAAGTTAGAGTGTTAAGATCAATTCATGGAAAGTGAAAGATCCATGGATTTTACAATGTACAATCTAGAGGAAAAGATTGCCCAAGGAAAAATACCATGGAGAAATTCTTGTTGGAATAGGTTTCCAAGGAAAAATATTTGGCCAAGATTCAATATGAACTAAAAGAGGTGAAGAGAAAGGAAGTTCGTGTTCCCTCATAAGAAATTGTTCCTCCCCAAGAAATTGTAATTAACAAAGTGGTTGATATACCAAATATCCAAAATAAATAAGATAACATAAAGGAATCCATATGAGTTAAAATAATATAATATGATTGATTGATTACAATACCCTGTGACATTGTGTATAAGTATGCATTGAATGGTCACATACTTGAATAGACATTCCTTTTAGACATGTGACCTTTGGTTATTTATTATTATTATTAGATGTGTGTTTATGTATGTTTTAGATACAAAAGGATTCATGGTAAGGACTTCTTTCCTTCACCATTTACATTCTGTTCAAGTAACAAGCAATCCTCTTGCTAGTTTTGCATTGCACACCATAGGGATAAATTTTAAATTTTTGAAAAATATGGGCTCTAATGACCAGGGTCTTGGCATGAAGGAAAGCTCAAAGGTTGAAACCCTAGCCTCATTAGGAAGGTCTTGGATACCAATGTGATATGAAGACAAAAAGTGGATGCACAAAGGGTTGCCCAAGACAACTCGCATTCCAATATGCAAGACTACATCTCACCTCTCCACCAAAGAAAAACCAAAGGGGGTACCTTTATTAAACAGAAGATTAACTTTGTGAAGGCCAAAGAAAATGGATGTATTTCAACTTAAAAGGAAGAGCATTCAACACTAAATGGAAAAAGGTGGAGGTAGTATTCTACTCTAGCTTCCAGCAAAACTATATAATATCTAGAGAGGAGTGAAGACAACAAAGTGATGTCACAAGCATCTAAGCCTATAAAAGGACTTGGAAAACCAAGTAAGAGAGCCAGTAAGTTTAAGGGAAGACCACAAAGGAATAACTAAGTTTTTGATTTAATTTTTATTTCCAATACAATGAGAAAGGGTGGAAAGAAACCCAATGTGGAAAACCTTCTCCATGTTCTATTGTGGCAAAAATAACCCCTTTTTGGCCTTATATTGGTGGGAGTGATATTTTACCAAAATTGTTGGACAAGAAGAGGAGTGATTCATAGAACCACTCTTTAAGAACAAGAATAAATCTAACACTTCCCATCAGAGAAAAGAGAAGAACTATTGCATCCATCGTAAGAGAAGTAGGCATTGGGAGGAGAAGTTTTGGAAGCTTCATCCTAAGCTTCATCCTAGAAATTGAAAGTCCACACCAACAAAGAGATGGAAAGCCAGGATCAAGGGTAATGAAGCATTAAATGTCCTAGTGGATCAAAAGGAAGAAATAGGTGAAAAATCCAAATTCACCAGGAATGAAGCATTGGAAGATCAATTTTCCATAAAGAAGATGATGGTAAGAATTCCTTACTAAATTCCTAGGTTGATTGCCTATAGGTATGAGTGTTAGACCAACTATTCTATAACATTTAGTACCAAAATGGGTAGTTGAATTGGATCAAGAGGCCAACTTAATACTGAATCAACTAGTTTGGATGTCGAATTGGCTAGTATATGGGACTAGCGATGGTTCCATGGGGGGGATAAAATATCAAGGGAAAAAAGAACCCTACCCTTTTTCCCAAACCCTAAAAAGAATTTATATAAAGACCCCCTTCTATTTCCCTCACACCTCTCTCATTGAGCATTTATGAGCATTTGGAGATTGTGGAACGACGATGAAGAGACTTTCCCTAGAGTTATCTTGGAGTTGATTTGGTATTGTTTGTGGGTTGTTTTAGATGTTTGGAATCTACATCACTAATATAGTTATCATCTCGAACCCTCATTGTTTTTCTCCTAAAATTGCAAATTTTTGTTAACAAGTAAGTTAAGCAAGGTTTTGAATTTGCAAAGTTGTTTTTGTTTGAGATATTACCATGGACCCCTAGAATGTAAAAGGTACTACATGAAACTAATGTGATGTGGTTGATGGGAAAAAATATCGCAAATATAATAAGAACATAAAGGTGGGGGAGATCACTTAGCTACTGTTCGAGAGCAAGTTACAACCTTCACTTTAGTTGAAGTGGATATTTTGCTAGACTATATTGAGGAATATCAAGTAGAAAAGGCCAAGCAAAAAGAGATCAAAAATTAGATAAGGAGAAGGGAAGAGTTTGCATCCCAAAGCTACTATACTTTTGAAAGGTCCCTTGCAAACCCTAAACCTTCTATTACGGGTCTCTTTAGATATCTTGCTTGTATTCATGAAAAACCTACACCAAAGTATATTAATAGTTTTTTCCACCCCTACCACTAACATAGTCCACCATTGATACCCATTGGAAGAAGCAATACAAGGATTCGACTATTTAATACATGCCTAGATGGTTGTATGATGCAAATATCTCTTACAATGCTTCCCAATCACCTTATTACCTATGTTAGGTTCCATACTTGTTGTCTTAAGGGATACAAAGGACCTGATTTTGATGATATTTGGAGAAATTTTTATTGAATGCACTTGGATCCATAAACAAGTACCTGAAGTGTTTTAAAGAACTATGGACCAAAATGGGATGTACCATCATGTCAAATGGATGGTGCTATCCCCCTATTTGCATGGATATCCTGGGGGTAAAATTTCTATGCCACTTTCAAGCCATCAACAATGAAGAGGGAGAAAAAGAAGCAGTATGTGCAACATTAGCTTTAAAATCAATTCTGGGCAGTATTGAAGTAGTTCAAGGCTGACCTGATAACAAATCTGGGTGCAATTCTCTTGGCTATATAGAAAATCAGCTCTGGAAAATAAATTTGTGCTTGAAAATAATTTAGGGGTAATTTTAAAAACAGTTTGAGCCTTCTATAATATACATCTACAGCAGTAAAATACTTCAATTTGAGATCTATTTGAGCATTTTGGGTCCCTTCTTGTGCATTCAAATATCAGCCATTTTCCTGTAGCAGCTTGGCCAGCTTGGCAAAAGGTTTGAAGTAATACGCTACACAAGGAGTAATGCAATTGTGCAGGAATTTATTTTGCGTAACAAAGTGGGGATTGTACTATGTGATAATGATGACTATAAGCAGCCTGTGAAAAATTAGATCTAGCCACCTCTACAGTGGCATTGGGGATTATAAAAAGAGATCATTTTCATGATATCCTTTCAGCTATGTAGCAAGCATACCTGTACCCGAGGGTAGGGTACACATGCCTGTACCGGATACACGTATCGAGTACTTGGGTATGGGTAAGGTATGTATCCTGGCTCCACATACCCGAGATTCCATTATAAAAAAGGGTATATATTGGCTAAATGGTATGGCGTACCCCATGTGTGGGTACTCCAGGGGTACAACGGACTTAGCAAACTGCAAATTCGTTGGAAAAAATGTAATGACCCCCAAATTTACTAAATTTTTGCTAGCTGTGTATAGATTCTGTTTCAGGACTTATGTCAAACACTTTGCTACACAGTTCAAATTCCACTGAATAGCGTCCAAATATGGTAGACTGATTTTGCATTGATTTACAAGGAATGTTTTTATGGTTTTGTGTTCACCACTCATGGAACATAATTTGACTACTAAATTGGCACCTAAAAAATATACATATGTATATAATACTGAGAAATACACTCACATCAACCGAGGAATATATTTACAACTTTTAAAATAAGTATTTAAAATCATATTTCAAGTGTACCTTCAGATCTGAGTTTGATTGTTTGTTTAAGCTGCCTTGTACAATGATTTATCAAATTTTATGTAACTTCCAGCTGGTACAGTGATTTATCAAATTTTATGTAACTTCCAGTCGTCCACTTGATATCTACTATGAGTCTGATTTATCAAATTTTATTTTTCAAATTTTCAATGTGAATGTTCATTGTTCAATGCATCATTGAATTTAGAATTATGAATCACGATTCATAATTTACAAAGAAATATGAAATATGAATGTATGATGTGACTATGACATATATATATATATAGAGAGAGAGAGAGACAGTACCCCCGACGTACCCAAGTACCCTGTTTCAAAAAGTTGCTTCCTCGTCCCATACCTGTCCCCGTCCCCAAGTTTCCTAGCAACTTAACCTTTCGGACTTTATTTTGTATCTTACTTGTTGAAGACAATTTGCATTGAGATGATTATCTTTGAACTACCCAGGGTTGGTTCAAGGTCATTCCAGGGCTCTCTTCGTGCATTTTGAGAGCAGTAAAAGGGAATGTTGTAGTTCAATATGAAGAAAAAACTTCTTGTTTAGAGGTCTAAGTTCAGAAAGGGAGGCCCATCTATAGTAACGAGAAACTAGGGATGACCTACAATCTAAGAAGAATGCCAACATCCAGCTATATTTGAAAGTGAATCTTCATGAAAGAAATGTTTGAGCCTTTAACATGGCACCAACTCAGCATTTGAGCAACCTATGGAGAATATCCTGGCTACCTGTCGCAAAGAATGAAAGACTTTAACAGATTTGTCAAAGGGTTTTTATGGGATGTGTTGCAGCCCATTTGAAGTTGAACTACAATATCTCTTACTAGGGCTCACTCCTCAACAGTTGGATGAGTGTGGATATGATGTTCAAAAGAGATTAAATAGACTACTTGATATGGCTGCAGCCTCTCAAATTCATCACAATGATGTTTCTTATGGTACATCAAGTCGAGACAATGGTAGTAAAGGTGGGGTTGATTGAAACCTCATTTTGAGCAATGTCAGAGTTTTCTGGATATAATCATTGTGAGCTCTCAAGAGCATGCCAGACAGCTAAAGGTGGTTGTTTGGAGGCAGTGCCCATCATTTGAGAATCCTCCAACGACGAGTTTGAAGGTATAATATTTCAATTGACCTGAATATTGAAGATAAGCATTCAATCTTCGTTTCAATATTGGACAGTGACTACAATGAAAAGGTTGAAGAATTGGAAAGGTGATTATGGAGCTGAGGAAAAGGATGTAGAATCATGAAGATTCTATTGCCAACAACTTTGAAAGAAAAGCAGTTGGTTGATGATTGTAAGTTTGTGTACAAAGCTAGGAAAGCTGATTAAACTCCCACGAAATGAAATCCAACTGTGGATGACATTTTGAAAAAGTATGTGGACCACAAATCCAAGAACAAGCATCAACACACAGATCTAGGTCTTTGATTTGCGGAAGTAATCCATAAAAATGAAGTTTCTTCAAATAGATGCACCAAAATCCGACGATGAGAAACGGATCCAGGAGCGATCGAAGGCCTAGACCAAGTTATTGTAATGCAATAAATTATTGAGTAAGTTGGTGGCTGAAAAAATCACTTGGCCTGTATCACAGTCGAGCCATCCCACATTCCATGCTTTTCATGATATATTATTTTGGTTGGGCAGAAGTGAGGCTAGATCTATATCCATGGGCTGCGTGTGTTTTCGAGTCATCGGGTTATGGATCGATGCATGTAAGGAATCGTTCTCAGTAATACAGCTGGAAAGATGGGGCCATCTCTTTTTTGAAACCTGACATGCATTATAGGAATTGTGATGGGTGGAGTGGGCTGTCCTTCTGATATGGATTGCCTCAATTTTATTAGGTGGACAAACCTAAAAATTGTGGATCGTGGGCCCTTTCACCAAAACTTCTTCATTGACCTGAATTCATTGTTTGACAGGTTTCTCACTTATTTTATTCGGCCCATCATAGCATACAACGTGGCATGGATTTTTGACTTGGGGTTTTCGATGGAGTAACCCATCATGCAACATTTTATGTTTGAGCCTATCTTTGAAATGGTCACGGTCCTCTTTGTATGAGATAAAGTAGGCATAGGCGAAGTGATCTTTAAGGTTCTAGTTAATTTTGGTGAATGAGCTACTTTCAATCTATGCAAGGGTTGATGGAGCATGCTCTGATGCTTGCTCTGTGTGAGCTGCAGACAAATCCATGGCGGCCTTACCCCTAAGGTTCCCATTGCCTTTGGCTCGTTCGAGACTTCTCCCAGTGTTTCTTGTCTTACCTTTTGTCTGCTCACCGGTTTCAGCCATACCCTTTCTCTGTTGTTTCGGTGCTCTAGTGGTTTTGAGGTTCTGTAGGGTTATTGCAGTTCCATAGAGGGCAACGTTCTTGGAGTTCCTCCCCTTACCAGGGGGACTAGTACCAACCAAGCTAAAAAGTGGGAATGACATTGATTTTGTTCTGCTGCCTTTGTGTTTTGGTTTTTTTGGTTTACCAACCCTGCATGGGCCTTTACGTTGCTTGTGCTATTGATTTTATTTATGCCCTCATCAGCATGCGTAGGGTTGACTTCTGTTGATTTTCCGGTTTCCCCTGGGGAACTGGGGTTTGGTATTCTCTCTCTGGTTTTTGTGGGTTTTTTCTCGCCCCCTGTCCTTTTCCAATGCCTCTACTTTCTGAATTCTTGTCGGACTGGTGGTTTTTTTTTTGTGCTATTTTTCCCGTACTTCCCTTTTCTATCTGGTGGGGTTTTCCCTAGAAATTTTTATGGGGTTTCGACTTTGGAAGCCCTGTCGGAAGCTGTTTTTGAGTTTCCAGTGATGTCTTCTTGGGTTTGTTCCCGGTTCACAGATACCGGTGTATTTAGGGGTTTTTCTTACTATTCCTTCTCCAAGGGTTTAGGGGTTTTCGGTTGTCAGCCCTTGTCAGCACACTTTGGGTTGACTTATTGAGGGTTCTCCTCATGGCTGACATTGGGGATTCCTTCCGTTTCCCCCGTAAGTGACATGCAAAAAGCATAAAAACCCATGATGGGCGGTTTCGCTTCGTCCTTGGCCATGATATTTACATGGACCATGTGTCCTCTCTGTGCTCACGAGCTCTTGTGGGGAGACTTGAGTACTGTCGAATGGGTAAAAAATCCTGGGTTGACTGGGCTACTAAATAATGGAAACCGCTTTTGACTTATATACTGAATATCAATCTTTTATCCAATGGTTGGATTGTCTTTGTCTTCCTGGAAGAGGATCATGCTGCGCTCATACTTGAAAGGATTTGGCATATTGGATCGAGGTCTCTGGTTCTGGGGTGCTGGCATTCTCATTTTGACCCTCTCAGGGAACGGGTGATGAAGCATCGCCTCTGGGTTCTACTGCCATCTCTCCCCTTTCCCCTCTGGAATTTGAACATACTCGAGGGCATTACAAATACGATTAGCAGGTTCATTGCGGTCGATGAGGATTTCCATCTCTCCTTTGATAAAAGGATGGCTTAGGTGTTGGTAGAGTTAGATGTTTCTCTTGGTTTACCTGATGAGGTGGAGATACTCTGCAAGGAGTGACTTCTAGTTCAAAAGCTTGATTATCTCCATGTTTCGTTCCGCTGCAGTAGGTGCCACGATACTGGTCATCTTCGAAGAACTTGTCCCCTTCTCCTGAATGAGCGATCCTGTTCCAGCTTGGAGGGTTCACCTGATGTCAGTGGACCACATGCTTCCTTTGCTCTGGAGCATCCAAAAAATGGTATTTACTCCCAATCCCTCTCTCTTTTCGATGATGTTTCTGATTCTATGCTCGAAGCTTTAAATGAACTGGATAATACTCTTGCCACGGCTTGTCCCTCTGAGCTGGCCTTGGTTGAAACCCATCCTTTGGTTTCTTCTGTCGAACCTTATTCCCCCTCTATTGTTTTCTCTCAAGCACCTACGCTCTTTCTACCTCCTCCCTCCATCCTGAACCATAGACCTTCCCCTTCTGTGCCTTCTTTTTCTTCACTTGTGGATTTTCCTCCACTCCCTTCCACAACTTCCCCTCCCTCTCATGCACCCTCTCCTCGCAGTCCTACTACCTCCCCCTCCATCTCCAATCCCTCACTCCAAAATTCTCTGTCGATCTTTTCAGCCACTACCCCCTCCTCCCCTTCTACCCTCCACCTTAACTCGATTCGTTTCGAGAACGTGACAGTCAGGAAAAAAAAGAAGGAAAAGAAGGGTTTGTCAGGGGATCTCTCCTCAGCCTCACCTCCTTATATCCCCCTCTCGGTTCACATCAAAGATGCTACATGAGGGTTTACTCCTAGGGGACTTAGAGCGTCACCTCCCCTCCCTCCTGTCCCTTAATGAAGATCCTTTCACTAAATGTCATAGGTCTGGGAGGCAAGACCAAACAAAGTAGCCTCCGCACACTTTTTTTTTCGATTCGTTCGGACATGATTCTCCTTCAGGAGACCATGTGCAGCACTTATCCATCTCTCCTTGCTTTCTCTAATCTCTTACCCAGCTGGGAATTATGTGCCATTAGTGCCTCTAGCCTCTCGGGAGGGTTGCTTATGGCTTGGAACCCTTGTCTGGTTCGATGTTGTGCTTATGAAACTATCACTGGTATCCTTGTTAAGGCCAAATTTCATGGTATGAATGCCCCCTTTGTCATTCTCAATTGTTATGGTCCTTACCGGAATAAGGATATTTTCTGGGAGAAGGTTCACAGGGGGGAACTCCTCAACACACCTAATCTGATTTTGGGGGGGGGGAACTTAACTTAACCATGAGAGATTCTGAGACTTGGGGGAAGAAGGCTGCCTTAGATCCACTTTCTTCACATTTCAAACTCCTTTTTGACTCTGTTGGTCTTGTGGATATTGCTCCTTCCAATGCTGGACCCACTTGGAGAAATGGTAGGGTAGGAGATGAAGGATCAGTAAAAGATTAGACCACTTTTTAATCTCTTCTTCTTTGATCCCCTCCCTCATGGTTCACCGTGTGTGGACTCACCATGATGATATATTTGACCACTATCCGATATGCTTTGAGTGGAATAAACTGATGGGGTCCTGTAATTTCCCTTTCAAATTTAACAGATCTTGGCTTAATGATCCGGATTTCATTCTTTGGGTTTCCAAGAGATGGCCTCAGCTGACTCCTCTGTCTTCTGGGAATGATTTGGACCTCCTTACCCACAAACGTTGATCACTTAAGAAGGATGTTAAAGGCTGGATCAGGGAAAAAAGTTCCATTATGGAGTCAAAGTCCATCAAGTTGGATAAGGATATCGGCTCCCTACTCTCTAGTTCCTCCTCAGGTATTCTCTCTCATGAGGAACAATTATCTCTGACTCTACTTAGAGCCAAAAAAAGAAACTGATGGATCACATCCTTCTGACTTGGCAACTTAAAAGTCGAGCTAAGTGGGGTCTATATGGTGATTCAAACACCAAGTTTTTTCATACACTGGCCTCAGGAAGAAGGAATCAAATACTATTTGGTCTCTTTTGGATGATGTGGGACACAGTATTGAGGATGAGACTGCTCTAAAGCAGCTGGGATAGAGTCATTTTTCCCATATTTTTCGTGATGATAAGCAAACCTGCTTGCTTGCACAGCTCAAGGTTGTCATGCTTTACCCCATTATGATCACTCATGAGGAAGCCCCTAGCCTCATACAACCTATTACTCTATCTGAAATCGAAGGTGCATTAAACTCTTTCAAGAAGGACAGGAGTCCTGGTCTTGATGGCTGGCCTGTCGAATTCTACTTACACTTCTTTGACTTATTGGGAAATGAATTATTGTCTGCAGTGGATTGTGCTAGGGTTTTGGGCTACATTTCTCCCTCTCTGAATTCTACTTTTCTTGCCTTGATTCCTAAAAAGGAAAATCCTTTAACCTTCGCTGATTTTAAGCCTATTTCATTGTGTAATCTGTTGTACAAATTGATTTCTAAGGTTATTGTTGTTTGGCTTAAGCCTTTTTTGGATTCCCGCATCTCCAAGGAAGAGTATGTTTTTCTCAAAAATCGTCGGATTGTTGAACCTATTGGCATTGTCCAGGAGACCCTTCGCACTGTGAAAACTAAGAATACTTGTGAAACTAAGAATACTTGTGCTCTTGTCCTCAAATTAGATTTGGTGAAGGTTTTCGATAGAGTGAACTGGTCCTACATTAGGCTCATTTTGATACAGATTGGGGTTCCTCTCCTGGGTGTCAACTGGATAATGGGATGCCTCACATCAGCAAATTTTGCAGTATTAATCAATGGTATTCCCTCCAAGTTCTTTAGTGCCTCCAGAGGAATCAGATAAGGCTGTCCCTTATCCCCCTTGCTTTTCATACTTGTTATTGAAGGGCTCGGTCTCTTGATCTCAGATGCAAAGAATCATGGCCTCATCAGAGGTATTAAAATCTCTTCTTCACTTTCCCTTACACACCTCCTCTTTGTGGATGATGTGATCTTGTTGGGCACTGGTACCTTGCCTGAGTGGATTGCATTCGATGTTATTTTAAGTACTTTCTATAAGTCATCTGGGATGAGCATTAGTGCTGACAAATCTTGCTTTCTCTTCAACAATGTGAATGATGATACCCTCAGAGACATTGCTCGGGTTCTTCCTTATAAAATGGAGCCTATCGTCTCTGGTTTTAAATATCTTCGCTATTACCTTAAGACTCTAGGGTATAAGGTTAGTGACTGGAATTGGCTGATACAGAAATTTGAAAACAAAATCTTCAACTGGTCTCATAAGCTTCTCTCTCTTGGTGGCCGCTTGATCCTCGTACAAGCTGTGTTGTCTAGTATCCTGATCTATTGGTTGGGCCTTACACCCATTCCAGTCTCTGTTTTGAATAATCTTAGAAGTTTAACATTTTCCTTTTAATGGGGCTCTTCAAGCAACAATCACAGGTATCATTTGTCCAATTGGAAGCACCTCTCCTAGCCGAAAAAGAATGGGGGCTGGGGCATTAAAAATCTACACTAGTTTAGTATTGTATTACGATTAAATAATTTTTGGATGGCTCTACAGAATGATGGATTGTGGCACCATGTTTTAATCAGCAAATACCTGAAGAATACTTCAGTGGTGGCTTGGCTCAGAGGTAAAAATTTAAAATTCCAAGGTGTTTCTCTTATCTGGAAGGATTTCTTGCTAACACTTCCTTAGTTGGGAAGAAGCTTAGCCTGACAAGTGGGTAATGGACATGATGTCTTGGTTGGAATTGACCCCATCATTGGTGTACTCACACTCTCTGCCAAATGGGCTCTGTGACTTCTTGGAGGACCTGGACATTACCACACTCTCTCAAGCTCGTAATATCTTATCGGGTTTGCAACATTACTGGTATACGGCCGAGGATCTTTTCATTGATGGGGATTGGAAGACTGCATGGGATACTTTTACGAGGGGTCTAGAATGTGGAAATACTCGACTCAATACCCAATCCGATACTCTGGTATGGGCACACAACAAAATTGATGGTTCTGTTACTGCAAATCTAGTATATGACAGTATTGTTCAGTCTTCATCTCCCCCGGCTGGCAACAAACTTCTTACCCTGATATGGTCTGGTAATTTGCCCAAAAAATCAGTTGTTTTATTTGGCTGGCATTGAAGAACAAGGTACTAATGTGGCAAAATCTCCAGAAGAGAGGATGGATCGGGCCCGGCATATGTGCACTCTGCTGTGCGGGTGAAGATAGTGTTCATCATTTATTTTGTTCTTGTGTTGTTTGGAAGAATGTTCTTTTTCATCTGAGTGATCAGTACCATTTCTTACTCTCCTTCCAGTCTGATAATCTCTACACTTTTTTGGAAAAATGGACTGTCAGCTTTTCCAAACACTCGGTCTGCTGCTATCTTCCCTTCCATGCAATGTGGGCTATATGGAAAGCAAGGAACAACAATATATTTGAAGGGAAAAAGATGCCTGTCTTAAGCTTACTCCATCAAATTGTATATTCCTCTCAGATGTATTGTCCTCCTGCTATGAAAGCAAAGAAGTCAAGAGCCTTGGGCTCTGGCCCTGTTCTTGTTTACCCATGTGGATTTTTTGATGGGGCATCTACAAGCAATATTGGAGGAGTTGGTTTCTGCTTATTCTTGAACGAGTCACATTCCTTCGAGTTTGCTTTGGGGGCGGGTTATTGCACCAATACAAAAGCTGAATTGGTAGGGCTTTGGGCTCTTCTGCATTCTGTCCAGGTGATGGGGATTCCCACACTTAATGTTTTTGGTGACTCTTCTTTCATCATAAATTGGGAAAAGGGTACTGCTGGCCTTTCCACGCCTAATCTCAGCCACTGGTGTAGGGAAACTAGAAAGCTCTGTACATGCTTTCTAAAACTGTCTTTCATCCATATCTACCATGAACACAATCAGCTCGCAAACATTCTTTCTAAATCTACTCTTTCATTGGCTCCTGGAGTTGGTAGTTACACTAAAAATTTTGAAGGCCTTTTGGCCTCTCATGACACTTTCAAGATCTTTTGAGCTAGGTGTTGGAGCTTGTTCTCCTTTTTTTCTTGCACCTTTTTTGTTAGATTCGAAGCGGGAACCTTTAGACTATAGCTCTGTGCTCTTATGTTCACGGTAGATATGGTTAGAGAGACAGATTTCACCATTTGTCTTTGATTAAAACTAAGTATTTGTTGGATTTGTACATTGACCTCTCCCTCTACAGCTCTGTTGAGTTGTGACTCGTTCTTGGAATTCCGCAGAATGTATGCAGTACTTCATGACTGTAACCCATATTTTGGGATGGCACTTTAGATGCCCTTTGATTCTATAATGAATATCAAGGACAGGCTTTTTTCCTTCTGAAAAAAAAAGTAGGCATAGCCACTTATTTGCTATTGAGGAAATATGTTAAGAGGTTTGGGAAAAAAAACTTATTTATTTGTCATTAATGCAAAAGGGTATTTTTACGGCCTTGACTATATTTCATGAAGTTGGTGGGAAGTTAGAGATTCATTAGGAGCTTATTAGAAAGGTCATGGTTTTTATAATATTTAATTGTAAATGAGTTAAAGCTGCACTTTATATAAGGGTTGCAATTTATATAGGTTATTTTCTTTTTATTTTTTATAGTTGGATTTTGAGAATTTTGTTACATTTTTATGGAGTATATGATAGTTTAATATATTTTCTAATCTTGGGTTGGAACTTGGTGGTTTTAATGGAGTAAATTTCTATATTTTTTGTCATTGTCAATATTGCTTGCTTGTTCCTACGAAGGGTATTGTAACTCCAAGACTAGTTGCATTTTAACTTATTGGGATATGTGTCAAGATATTTAGCATCCATCTTTAGGAGGGGCTTACAACATTATGACTTGGCTTTGGGTGTGAAATGCTACATTCTCTTGACAGGAAACTTTTAATGAATCGATTGCTTGCATGGAAGTTTTGGCATGCATTTGTGGGGGGGTTCATCAAGCACTTATAAACAGTCACCTGGTTCAAATCCGTGTTCAAATTTGACGAACTTGAAGTTCGACAAAATTTCGGCAATGAAAATTTTGATGATAAAATTCGGCATTAAATTCAAGAGTACAAGATTTGAAAATAAAAAATATATATATGATTTTTTTTAAAATTCAATATGCAATTAAAATTATATATCAAATATGTAATTATAAAATTTTATAAAATATATTATATATGCAATTATAAAATTTTATAAAATATATTATATATGCAATTTAATTTAATTATATATGAAATTATAAAATTATATATGCTATTTATTTTAATTTTAAAATTTAATATGCAAGAAAGTTATATATGAAATTCCCAATCTATCAGGCGAGCGGGAGAAGCTCCTTTAGGATGCTCAACTTGGAGGCTGAGGGTGTGTAAACATATAACCTACAGAATCCAAAAGTCAACCTTCACTGATCCCTGAGCCCTCACATCACCAATACTCAAAGTCTCACCCAGCGGCTGTACAAAATTTTAACCCGTGAAACACCTGCTTCGGAATCGAGGGTCGACTAAACCTGTGATTTCACACTTCACTCTGCTCACAACTTCACACTTCAGCAATCGTGGAATCTAACGGATTAAGACGATGGCCTCGCAGAGGTATTTTTGGTAGTGTTTACCAGTGGGCCTTGTTAGGGTGTTGTAGGTGGTGAAAGGGGATAAATTACCATGGATTCAATATGTGAGGGCATACATAGGCCAAAGTGTAGGTAAGGAAAACATACAAGTATAAAAGCAAAGCATAAACCCATTTGGAAAATCATTGATAATAGATGGAACAACCAATTACATTAGCCTACACATGCAATTGAGTATTTTCTAAACCCAAGGTACCGTTCCAAAGCCTTATGAAAGTTTGGAGAAGAGAAACTTGGGGAGCTTGGCAATGGATTATACACTTACCTAGAGTGCATGGTCCTCAATCAGAAATTCCAATATGATGTACATAATAGAAGTATCTTTGCATGCAAGTAATTTTTCATGCAAGAGATGGGGCCAAGTATCTTTGCACACAAGTAAATTTTCATGCCGAAAACCTTCCCACCCTTTTTGGGTACAAGATGAACTTGTGTGCTTTTCAATATAAGGAATGAGGTTTCCCTCCTATATGTGTGAGGGACATGTCGATCTTTAATTCAACATGTTAATAAGGTCAAGCTCACTAGACTAGGGTTTTTTCATCACTTAAGCGAACATGCATTTCATATGTATGTGTTGTTCACAGTTCCAACATATTTTGAAATTCTTATGAAAGAAAATCATTATGTGATGAACTCAACTCATCAGTTTACTGCTTGTTAAAAAATATTAGGCCTCGTGATCCACAAAAAAAAGTCAACGATTCGCCATTGGGAATGGAAATAAGAAACTGACATCGGGTAGGGAACATAATGGGTAATAGGGAGAAGAGAGCATATGTAAGGGCACATTCAAAAAGAAAACAATTATTGGGACATGAAGAAACATGAACGAACAGCGACGAGGAATGGGAGGGACAAGAACCATAAAATCAATAGTTAGTTATATAGTTAAGGTTTTATGCCTTCTTAGTTAGTGTGTTGTGTCAAAAGCCAGCCAATAGACCTACCAGAATTATGCAGTCATTTGTCTTCATTGATGTTCCCTAGTTACCTCCCATCCCTTTGACTGGATGAGGCCTTCTTATTCGTTGATGTGTTATTAGGGAGGTGACTTCTTTCTGCTTCTTTGGGGTAATTCTTAGTTGTGGGTTGCATGGTGAGCAAGCTAACTTAGATGGAAAATAGGTCTAGGTTGGAACCAGGTGCGAAGTTGGCATCACCAATGAGATTGCTCACTCAACTGGCATTCATAAAATGCCAAGTAATTGGATTTCAATGGTGGAATTAACTCCAACCACAACTTGGATTTCAAAATCGAATTGAGATTTAAAAAATAATAATAATAATAATAGCATGCGACTTATTGATAAACTGTCACCATAAACAAGTCGTTATGTTGATAAAATCTCAACATATACAAGCCTTCATGTTGATAAACTTTCAACATATACAAGTGGTCGTGTTATCAGTGTTATGAATTGTATTTTCCAAGCGAATGATTTTTTCGGCAAGAAGATATGACAAGTGGCCAACCCTTTTCCCTCAACCCAAAAAATAGACCACATACAAATTACTTTATTTTAGTTTATCAGGTCAAAATTTAATATTTAACACAGTTTTATGATTAATGTAAAAACTCCATAATCTGCACATCTATATCATTTCCTATGAAATATTCAAAACTTCACACCACCCTTCAACATGAATAATCTTCAAACTAGACTCTTTCGACAATGTTCAATCAGAATTTGACTTTGAAACCTTTTAAAATGTAAAAATTCCATGATTATGACATCATAATTATGGCATCCTATTTCTTGTGAAGATTCAAAAGTTTGACCCACAAGCGTTTATAATGGCTCCGTAATGTTTAATTAATTGAGAAATCGAATTTTTCTATTAATTATATGTCACTCTCTTACGCAAATTGTAAACAGGACACGTGGGAGATCTCTATGCACAGATATGTCTAACCAACCAACTAGGAGTTAAGGAGGCCAAAGAACCAACCAACCAGATGACGGAGCATGCATAGGTGTTGTCAGGGGACTAGCAAATGAGAATGTTCTTCCTTAAACTATTAGCAAACCCGAGCCTTGCCAGGAAACCAAACTACGCCATTCAACAAGAACGTTCTTCCAGAACTATTAGCACCCGCTGTGGGATTATTATTGCTCGCCTTCTTGAAAACTCGGGAAATAAAGAACAACAAAAACATGAACCAAAGTCAGCAACAACTATTCACAAAGTGATCCAATCAAGGATCAATACAAGTTATCACAAAATACTGTGAAACTGAAGAACTGGCCTCTTTGGTTTGGTAAATATACTCTAAACTAACAAGGGCAGTGTATAAGAAATTTTCTCTTGGATCGAAACATGATCTCCAAGATATACTTTAATGGGCACAATAATAAAATTGTATCCTATATATCAGCAAAACATGGCTTTAAATGAATTCAGGCCGAGCCCAAAAAGGACCATCTCTATCCTATGCAGCAAGAATCGAGTAAAGACTCATTACATAATTCACCTGTCAATAATTACCTATTACGACCAAAGGGATGACAGGATTTTCAAAGCAGGGTTTCTTCACTAACATGTTCATCAGGGTTGTAGATGTATCCTTCACTACAATGTTTCTAAAACCCTTCCCATGGAAGCGTAAATTCACATTGTAAACAATTTTGCAGTTACAAAGACTTAAAGAAAGGTGGGTGCAATTGCAGAAAAAGGTGGGTTAAACACTCCATCGGATGGGGCAAGCAAAATCATAGGTCGATTATTCCTAAATCATAGGACAAATAAAATATAGGTCAATTATTCCTAAATCATATTTAATTAACACATGGAACATATAGCAAATAAAAATGCAGCTAGACATGTAGAGTGGGGAACAGAGGAAAATTAAAAAGCAAGAAGAGGTGATTTAATATCATGAAACATAGATACATACCTCGGAAGGGATTTCTGGTGTTGAGGTTAGAAACAAATTTGTTGTCTCAGCATAATCCTTCTTCATCCATTTTGTGCAAAAATATGCAGTGAATTGTGAATGCATAACAAATTTCAAATAACTATAAGGTAGCCTGCAAATAATTGATAGTTGTGAAGGCCGTAGCCCACGGATTTTAAATAATTGTGAAGGCCATAACCCACAAATATTGATAAGCTAGAAGATTCACCTGCAGAAGCAAAGGCCCCCAATCGACATCGCTCAAGCCACCTCCCATCCTTAGCATCTCGTTCAAATAATTGTGAAGGTGGGTTAAATACTACATCGGACGGAACACCAAAAATGTTAGGTCAATTATTCCTAAATTACTATTGAATAAAAATGCAGCAAGACATGCAGAGTGGTGAACAAAGGAATATAAAAAAATCAGCAAGAGGTGGTTTAATCTCATGAGACATAGGTACATACCTTGGCAGGGATTTCCTCTCCTATCTTATCTTTTCCCTTGCCTTATGACTTGCCGGCATGGAAGTAACTGCGACCGAACGGGAGCACTAGCAGACCTTCAATCAATGGGTAGAAGGCGAAGCCCTACCTCCATCCCACATATGTTCTCCTCTAACTGCCGGATCGATTTGCTACTGTGAAGGAAAAAACAGATTGGTTCCTCTGCTTCTCTGGATGCTCCGATTTTCAAATTCCACTTCGAAATCAAATGTCGGAGCAGCCTTAATGTCCGCGGAATCCAATTTTGCAATGCTTATTCAATTACATCTCACGCATCAAATGAGTGGTGTGTGTTGCATAAAGATTCCAAGTCACAATTCTCACTTGTGACCTCAGTTCCCATCTCCTCAGCCCTACCCTTCATTGTACCTGATTGCTATGTGGATTGATCTGCGGAGTTAACTGGCAGCTTTTTGGTTTATTTTATTTTAATATGTTTTTAAGTCCATAACTCAAAATCAAAATTTAAAGTTAAGTTTTTTTAACACATAATTTTAATTAAAGGTTAAAGTTAAGTTCATCATTAATTTTTTTTAAGATTTATTGAGAATGTTACAAAATTAAATAATTATTAAAATGTTGTTATAAATTGAAATTTCTTTTAAAATTTATAAAAAAAATTTATTAAAAAGTTGTTATAAATTAAAATTTCTTCTAGAAATTTTAAAAATAAAGATTTTAGTGCTTATATAATAACACGAAATTTTTTTAAAATAAAGATTTTGGTGCTCATATAATAAGACAATAAGATTAAATTCATTTCAATCTAATATATAATAAGACAATACGATTAAATATTTTGGTGTTCTAAAGTTTAAAGTTAAGTTAAAGTTCACTTAATCATTATTATTTTTTCAAAAAATTATTAGAAATGTTACAAAAATCCATAATTATTAAAAAATTGTTACAACTTAAAGAATTATTAAAAATCGAGATTTTGTTGAGAATTATCAAAATCTAGATTTTGATGCCCATAAAACGACACAATGGAACCAAATTGGAAATAAATATTTAGAAAAGGATTGAAAAATAAACTTGTGATCTCACCAACACTTCTACATTTTGACAATTTCGAAGTTGCCTTCATTTTATGGATTTCACTATATGGTATGTTCCAATACATTCTTCATGAAAATAAGGAAAACCAAGGTGTAGGAAGAGTTTATCTCTTGACCCTGGAACAATAAACTTATTGCTATAGATGCATGCTTATTGTTCACAATTTAAGTGAAGTGAGGTGCTTGGAAATTAATATATTGTTTAGAGAAGTCTAATGAAGCAACTTCACATTTTTCGTCATTCACTTAATTCAGTCACAAAAATATATTTTTTGCGCAGAGAGAAATCAATAAATCAAACAAACAATAGTAGACTACAAACAACCATTAAAGAATTAGTCCAATAGCGCTAATCTTAACTAGCAACAGGTTGGTTTTGCAAGAAACAAGGCACATATAATAAGGTAACTTGCATTGTAGATGCAAATTCTGGCCAACGAAATATAATTCAATGCCAAATTGGGCTAAGGATGAAGATGAACCCCCCGCCCCAACTCATTCACAAGTCTAATTATATACAACAACTAATCTAAAATATGATATCAAGGATATTTTAAAAACCCTTGAAGTTAGCATTAATGAAAATTTTGTTTGATTTTTTTTCAAAATTGTATGTTTCATGGTTCATTTGAAATGAACTGGAAGAGAGATAAAATTTGGAAATGGACAACTACCAATGTTTGAAAATTTCCTAATTGACAATTTGAATAATTGCTAACTAATTTAACTAAAATAAGGTGGCATCTTCTCTTGATTGGTGAACAAATAGAATCACCAAAGGGATCTCTCAATTTAGACACAATTAGGTATCGGACAACACCCCAATGTATCCCAAATGGATAATAAAGAGCAGTGAGAAGAGCCTAGATTCCATGTTGGATCTTCCCAAATGATGATTTGATGATAATTTGAAGAGGATCCTAGATGCATTGTTGAACTTATCTGACTTGATTTTAGATAGTATTTGATCAAACCAAATGTTTGATTGAATTTCGATTAACGGGACATTGAATCTTGAGACCTAATTATCATTAATGATTCCCCCCTGTGAGATGTAAGGTGAGAAGTAGGTTGAAGGGATACAAGCTTGAGCTTCAGTCTTCTTTTTCTACAATATATCTTTCATCAATGCATTTGGTGGTTTTGGTTGACAACTAACCATTATTACTTGAGACAATATATCTAGTGGTTCTAGATGACCACTAACCATTGATCAATGTACTCCCCCCTAAAGGTGTAAGAGAATTTTATATCAAAAGGTTATTTGTTGCAATAGGGGTCCTTGCTCAAGAGTGAATTGTGTGATAAGATTGAGATAATTGCTTGGTTGTTGATGACCACTATCAAGGATTAATCCACCTATAGTGAATTTGTAGTCTTTGAACTTTTTTAGATTGGAACATCTTTTAGATGAATTATTATTCTTGCTAAAATGATGATAAGGATGGAGATCAAAACACTAATCATCCATATTACCAACTGAACCAAAATGTTTACACTTAGCATTATAATGTTGAACTTGAATATGTAAAGTTAAATCTTCTTGAAGGAATCCAACACTTTGGAACAAGATTGGTTTGGAATAATCTAGAATACGAAAGGTAACTATCTTATCATATCCAAGCCATATTCTAGATTTGTTATTGTAGATTTCTTCCCAAGGTGTAATTATATGCTTGCAAATATTATTTTGAATGTATTGCTTTAAAATCTATGGAAGTTGATTTATTGCATGATGCTTCACCACTGCAGGTTTTCGTTAGTGAACTCAAAAGAAAACCCTTGAAATGTAGGTTCATGGATAGCATCGTCTTCAATTGAAACTACATATGTAGTTACATCGATGTGCTAAGCTTGTGCTGACTGCTGATTGAAATCTAGAATTTCAACCCCGGATGCAGGTGCTTCGAGGAGAGATGTGGTGGAAGGCAGGATAGCCTATTGAATGCCACATGGGATGACTGTCATCACCTCATAGGTATTAATTCAACACTCCTCCCGACGTAGGTCATTCAAGATGGATTCCACTCGGATTTTATCACAAGTCACCTCGCACAAGCTTTGGGTTTTAATGGCTCACTCCTCCCAGCGCATGTCATTTATGTTCAACATCATTTAGCTCAACATTCAAGTCACCTTGCATGATGCCTCGACACGGATCCAATTTTTGCAGATGTTTATCCTCTGTGCGTTCTTCATTCTCCTCACTCTACCATGACTCATCATCTCTCTACCCAGGAAGAAGGTGAAGGTTTGGAAGCCACAAGCTCGTTCACCAGCCATGTCGTGATGCCTTTGTGTTACGCCTTGTAGGGGAAGCAACTCTAGGGGAGTGAGGGGTCATGATATGCCTCACAGGGAAATCAGGTCCAGGGGAGCTAGGAGTCATGATGCAATGTGTCCCTCCCTTTCAGCAGGGTATGGTGCTCACATCCATGTTAGCGTTCATTGATCCATGGATGATTGGGATGCGGAAGTAGTGTCTCACTATCACATGACTCAGTACCTGAGCCAAAGACTCTCCCATTATTAGAACATGAAATTTTTTCTTTCTCAGCTACTCTGAGAAAGAGATAGAGCTCCTTCCCCATCTCCCTCCAGCAATTATGAAAGTTCCTCTCTAGTAAGCCAACTTCCTCATCTTCACTCAGCTTTCATCTATAGGACCCTCCTAAAGAATCCCTTAGCACTAGGACACCATTTCCATCCGACACTTGGAATAATCTTTCCCCAATATGGAAATGAAAATTCAAAACGTAGGGGGTCGTGAGCAAGTTGTTAGCTCATCACAAAGGATGTCGGCACCTCCTCCTGTAATGAAATCGCCT
>LPNX011061313.1:112089-124311 GCA_001517045.1 Pseudotsuga menziesii | reverse complement strand
TTCAAGTTAGCATACCTTTTAAAAACCCCAGTTTATAGGTTTTCTTTCTAGACAAACTTTTTCCTTAACTATCTATGAAGTTTCAAATCTCGTGAGTTTGAAATCTAGTCATGTAGTATCCTAGTATGTCTTATCTGCAATGCCATAGGTTTGAGAAAATTCTAATGTGCTAAGGGACATTTATGGTAACCTTCACAAAACATATTGGTTTGTCTTTTTCTGGAGAGCGAACTTGTATGACCTTCCATATGTACAACCTTTCCAATATTATTTTGAAATTTCTAATATAAATACTATGGTTTATATTATTTGTTATGCAACTATTGGCACTCAATTTGGATCTTTAAATATTCATATAAAATATTTTTTGGATAAGGCATGGACTAATAAAAATAACCCTCTTTTAAACATCTAAGAGTTTTTAGTTGTGATGCTTATGTGCATGTTACAAAGGAAAATAGAAGTTGGATTATATAGACTAAACATGTATATTTATGGCTATAAATATGGTATAAAGGTTATAAACTTTAAAACCGAGTAAGTAAGAAGACTATTTATAGTCAGGATGTTGCATTTAGAGATGTTAAAGTTTCTTCCAAACCCGAATTCCAACCAAAGGAAGAAGAACTAGAGACAATAGAGTTTGAGTTGTAGTGTGAAGAATCTGACTCAACAAAAGAAGATGAGAAGCCTCAAGTTCCAGCCTTGAGGAGATCATTTTGTGAAAGAAGACAATAAAAAAGGTATATCCCACTGTATTTCTACTCTAATCTTTTTCTTTGTATTACTTATGGTGCTCCTAAAAATATTAGGGAGGTAGTGGATTTAGATAATAATAAACTTTGGAAGAAGGAAATGATTGAAGTAATAGATGCTTTGGATAACAATGAGACTTGGAATCTAGTTGAGTTGTTGGTTGGAATAAAACCTATTGGTAGCAAATGGGTGTTTATTGCTTCTTTTGATATTGAATTAGATAAAATGGGTGTGAAGACAATATTTTTGCATGTTGATATCGAAAAAGAAAATTACATGAAACAGCAAGAAGGTTTTGTAGTGAACGAAAGAAGGAACTACCTTATAAAATGAAGGAGTCCTGGTATGGATTTAAACAATCACCAAGATTAGGGTATAAAAAGTTTGTACTTATATATTGGGACTTGGTTTATCAAGAAGCAACGATAATCATTGTATATTCCAAGCAAATTGGTGGTCATTTCATTTATGTGGTTTTGTATGTTGGAGACTTCTTTTTTATTGGAAACAATAAGGAAATCATCAAGGATGTCAAATGTTAGTTGTTTTCTAAGTTTGATATCATAAATATTGGTGCTACAGATTTTATTTTGGGTATGGAAACAAAAACATAATGAACGAACAGAAGACTCCAATTGAGTTAGTGGAAACATGTTGAGACATTATTGTAGAGGTTTAATATGTAGGGATGGAAATTAGTAAAGATCCTAATTCTTGTAGGTGAAACTTTATCCACAAATCAATGTCTCAATGCTCAAGAATAGGTAGCATACATTTCATATGTTCTTTGTGCTAGTTTTGTTGGAAATCTAGTGCATATTTGTGTGGCACTCCAGATTATGTAATTTTCAATCAAGGAATACTTTACCTCACATGGAGATAGATATGTAAGGATTTTGTCAATACAAATTAGATTGGAGATCTTGACCTTAGAAGATCTACAAGTGGTTATGTTTTTAAATTATTGGGTGGATGAGTAAGAGACAGGGTGTAGTTGCATTGTAAACTACCACTAGTACAAAATGAGAGCTAAATTACCAAAAAGATGACCAAAATCCACATATAAATGATCACTTTTGATTTGGCAACCACTGGTGGCAAATTGGCGGTCATTGATCGCGCGACCAAAAAAGTGGTCATATTTAACTTGATCATCTATAGGTTATCCCGCGGTCATATATTTGGTCATTAATTTGGGCGAGTATTTGGTCTTTAATTGTCACGATTAATGACCAAATATACAAGCAAATTAATGACCTAATATACAACCCAATATATGACCACAAGATAAGCTATAAACGACCAAGCTAAATATGACCACATTTTTTGTCATGCGATAAATGACTGCTAATTTTCCACTAGTGGTCACCATTTGTTCATTTATATGCAAATTTTGGTCGTTTTTTGGTCACTTATCTCTCATTTTTGTAGCGGTCATTTATCTCTTTTAGTGGTCATTTATCTATTTTTGGTCATTTGTAAACATTTTCTTTGTGGTCATTACTAATCAATATAAAAGACCAATTTAGTCATTCATATGTGTTCATTATTTATTAGTAGTTTTAATGGAGTCCATTATATTAATAACATAACTTTTTGTAATATTGATGTTGTATAAATTAAAAAAAATTAAAAAAATCATATAATAATCATGCTCATCTAATACACATGTTAATCATGCAAAGTCACAATATTAGTTAATTACAACACTAAATAATATCAAGTACCAATATATAATTTTCAACCATGTAAATTATATTCTATGAAATGTCAAATATTACAATAAATATGAGTTTCCAACTGAATATCCACTAATGGACTAATATTGGTCCATAACAAAAACTGTCTCCATACTTTACATTAAAATCATCTACAATATCAATGACATTTCAAAATATTACAATGGCCACTGAGTAAATATTCTCCTGCCTTATGTCATGATAATGCACCTACAACATCTTGGCACATTCCCTAAAAAAACAAATAAAAATAAAAAACTAATTTATTATGACCTTTGAAGAATCAAATCAATTGGTAAGAACATAAAGAACAAGTTATGGGTCTTTGGAAAGAACATAAAGAACATGAATAAAGAACCGAAAATTTGCTACAAAGGCTAGGAAATTTTTGGGTATTTGTATTAGTGTATGCTTGAAGAATTTTAGCCTTTTCAAAGTTTTTCACAAATTGTTAAGTCATTATACCCCAATCACAACCAAAGTTGAGTCCCCGAGCATCAAGAATCATGAAAATATAAAAATAATAATGTTGAAAATAATAATGGAGGTAGACACCACTAGACCTTGATACGTCAAGAATCAAGTGTAATTGATTTCAAAATAAAGAAGCCACAAACCTATCATAGGTTGATCCACCCAAGAATTGTGAACAATCGCAAATTTTGAATGTAATGAAAAAACCATACCTTGACCTCTCTTACAATCAAAATAACCAAAGTTTTGAAAAGTGTCAAGAGTGGGGACGAGGAGTATTATTCCCAAAGAGGTACAATCCCTTGATAGGTAAATCTAGCATCAATGCAATCAAGGTACCATTCTAGTGTGTGTACATAATTAAATAAGTCCTGAAGTCTAAATTGCTCTCTAAGCCTTTCGATGATCCAACATCAAATTAATTATACATCACAAACCATTCATTTATGAAATGAATAATGGGAAATTGACTTGAGGCACCAAAGGAAAAACTTTGAAAATGATAAAATGCTTCAAGCATGCACTTGATACAAAACTTTGAAAAGAAAAAAATGATTGAGAAACATAAGGAAAATGCTCAAGTACAAAAGGAAAATGCTCCATTTTTTTGAGAATGGATTCCAAACTTCCCAACTGGTAAGCATAATTTCAATTAAATACAATCAATTTTATAATTTATCATTAAACACACTTAGAAAATTCCATCAAATACAAAATATCACACTAGGCAATTTACATAATCTGTGGATGCATTATCAGCTATATTTCTTACATTAATATATGAAGATAGTTGGGATGCTTTTGGTTGGTTCTTTAGAATATTTATAAACTCTCTTTTTAAATCTTCCTACACATTAAAAAATGAGAAGTTACATGGCACAAGAAACATAATGGAAAACTAAACCCCAAAACATCACTCATATGATCAATGAAATTTGATATTTTTGAATATAGTTATGGATTTACACAAATAATATATGAGCAATAATTTATAGAGAGTATATTGGTTTTTTGTTTATACTGGAGGCGACTTGAGCACGTGAGGGGCGATTGGAGGATGAGTCCGATCTGGACAAAGCTCGCCTGAGAACCATATCCTTGGATCACTGGTAAGGGAGGGCTTTCCTGACCTCTGTCTTGCGTGCCTAGCCGACCATTCTCTGCAGGTCGGACTGCTACTATCAGAGGCTACTCTAGCAATGCTGGAGGGCTAATGATGGGCACTCAGATCCCTGGCGAGGACTGAGATCCATCCTTGTCTCTCCGACTGGATGAATTTGATCGTTTAATTTCCTCATGCAACAAGAGATCTGGAAAAGCCGAACCCCCGAAATTTGTCAAAAGGCTTGAAGATGTGCCGGAGGTTGCCCTTCCTCCGGAGGAAACCATCTAGGTAGCTCTCTCCCTAGCAGATCGAGCTCTGATCGGTCAATTTACGGGGCTATGGCCCTTGCCCAAAACTATGGACAACTGGGTTCAAAGAAACTGGAGACCCCTTATCACCAACAATGTTGCTTCCTACTCCGTCGGACGAGGTTATTTCCTTTTCGACTTCAAATCCAAGGATGATAAAGAGTTGATCTTCAGAAATGGGCCCTACTTCATGGAGCCGCAAGGTATTTACCTTAACAGGTGGACTCCAAACTTCGATCCCGAAGCTGACACCCCAAAAGCAGTGCCCTTCTGGGTCAAGCTGCCTAATCTCCCTATGCATTGTTGGAACCCCAAATCCCTCCAAGCCATAGGGACTACGCTGGGGAACTACATAGATACAGCTAGTCCAAAATACCAATACGCCTGTGCCCATATTTGCGTTGAGGTCGACCTCAAAGCTAGCCTTCCTGAAGCTATCAAATTAACCATGGGAAGCTGGTCTCACTTCCAAAAACTTGATTAAGAACAGCTACCCTTCAAATGCAAAGGATGCCATGAGTACGGGCACTTCATCCGCAACTATCCTAAAAATCCTGAGACCCAGCAGGATAAGGAGGAGGGATGGCAAAAGGTGATTAGATCTAAAACCAAACACCAATCCAGAAAGGTTCCTAAAAAGGGTGAAGGGACCAATGAAACAAGGATCACTAATCTCGAAGGATCATTAGAAGCATCCAAGACTAAAGCCATGGTGGAAGTCAGGGAATATCTCATTGAAATTGGTGAGAAATCCAGCAATGAAGGCAATAAAGAATCTGAAGCAGAAATATCAGCCCAACAATTGAAGGACCAAGACGAAGAAATGGCACCGGTCACTACAAGGGAAACCATGGGGAAATCAGAGGAAGACTCTGGATCGGAGGAAGAGGAAGAGGAGGAAGGGGAAATCGAAATAACCACACCAAGAATGTCTAAAACAAAGGGAAGGAAATCCAGGAAATAAATAAGAGAGTAGGAAACCTACAAGGATAAGCTGCAAGGCTCCCAGCTAACCTTGGAAAAACTTCTGAAATCCACTAGGAACACCCGCCAACAAGGGCATGCCCAGAAAGGGATGCCTACGCTCTCCAAAAGTAAGTAATGAGGATCCTCTCCTGGAACTGCAGAGGTCTTGGAAGTAAAATCAAGGAAGAAGCAATGTTAGATCTATCTTCTTTACATCAGTCAGACATCTTTCTGATCCAGGAGACTAAGATGGAGGAAGCCGTCTTCCTCCAAGTTAGTAAAAAATTTTGGAAAAGCAAGGGAAAAGCTGCAATAATATCAAGAGGGGCTTCTAGTGGCATTGGAACCCTATGGAATGATAAGGAATTTGACACCGTTGCCATCAAATACAGCAACCACTGGATCCTCACCCAACTTAGGCAAAAAGCATCGAACTCCCTGGTAAGCATCTTCAATATCTACGCTCCCAACTCTATTGCTGAAAAAAATCCCGCTGGAGTCTCCTACGTGAGGAAAAGAGTAATATGTAAGGTAATATCATAATTTCAAGTGATCTTAATGTCACCCTAAGTCAAGAGGAAAAGTGAGGTGGATCTTTGGTCAGGGATCCCATAAGAGATACTGTAGATGAAATCATCCTGGAGTGGGATCTCATGGACATTAAACCTACTTCTGAAAAGTATACCTGGAATAACAAAAGGTTAGGGCCTGGGAATATTGCCGCAGGACTCGACAGGTTCCTGGTCCAGGACTCCTTCCTCTTGCTGGGGCTGAATTTATCTTCCAAAATATTGCCATTTGGAGTTTCTGACCACAATCCCATCCTCCTTGAGATGGCTATTAACAAGAACTGGGGCCCAATTCCATTCAGATTTAACCCCCTGTGGGCAAATCATTCTGCTTTCCTCCAAATTGTTGCTGATTCGTGGACCCCCCCGGTCACAGGATCTCCCTTCTACGTTTGGGAGGAAAAGATCATAAGACTTAAAAAATGCCTTAAACTATGGGCCAAGACTATCCCATCTCCTTCAGATCAAAAAACCCAAGTAGCGCATGAGCTCGAGTCCCACCAGTCTACCTTGGAGGATAAAACCGTGGACGCAGAGGATATTCATACTGAAACTATTTTACAAGCGAATCTTCATAAAGCTTGCAAAATTGAGTCTGATTGGTGGAAAATTAAACCTAGATGCAATTAGTTGGCTGATGGTGATAAGAATTCGAGGTATTTCCATAAGCAGGCAGCAGCTAGGAACAATATCAACTGTGTTAAGGAAATTCATATCCAGGAACGTATTATCACCAGCCATGAAGAAATTAAAAAGGAAGTAACTAGACTTTTCAGTGGACTCTTCATGACCCAGCCTGTCTTGGAAGACACTGAGATCTTGAGTCTAATACCCAATTCTATTAAAACCAACGATAATGAGTCTCTCACCCAGGAAATTACGATGGAGGAGATCAAGAGAGTCATTGATGGCATGAAGGACGACAGAGCCCCGGGGCCTGATGGGTTTAACGCTACCTTCGTTAAGCTTTGCTGGAACATCATTAAGAAAGACTTAATTAAGATGGTCAGGAAGTCCCAGAGATGCAGTAAAATCGGTGGAAGCACCAATTCTGCATTCCTGGCTTTAATACCCAAAGAGAAGGAGTCCAAATCCTTTGACAGGTTTCGGCCTATTTCTTTGTGCAATATAGGCTATAAAATCATCACTAAGGTAATGGCAAGCAGACTCAAACATATCCTCCCGAGACTGATCCCTGAGAACTAAGGAGGCTTTGTCAAAGGCAGGAAGATCTGGGAAAACATCATCTTAGTCCAAGAGGCTATACACTCCAGTTTGAAGAACGGTGATAAGGGAATGGTGGTCAAAATTGATCTTGCCAACGCCTTCGATAGGGTCAGCCATCCCTTCCTTTTCCAGGTGATGCAGAAATTTAGATTCGCTTCTGATTTTATCTCTTGGGTCAGGGCTTGTATCAACAATCCGTGGATTGCCCCGCTTGTCAACGGAAGAGCTGCTCCCTTCTTCCAAGCTTCGAGAGGCCTGAGGCAAGGATTCCCACTCTCTCCCCTCCTTTATGCCATCCAACCCTCTATTCTAAGCTTTCAGCTAGAGGCCGCCAAGCATGACCAGGATATCCCTAGCATCCAAATGGCTAAAGGCATCAAGGATATTAATCATGCGCAATTCGCAGATGACACTATCTTACTAGGTGGTGCTAGTATCATTATAGCCCAGTGATTGAAGATTGAACTGAATCGTTACTGCCTAGCTTCTGGAGGCCAAGTCAACCTTAGGAAAAGCCAAATTTATGGTTGGAACATCAACCCAAGGGAAATGTCAGATATCTCCCGGGGCCTCAACATGGGTGGAGTTATTGCCTGGGAGTCCTTCAACTACCTAGGGGTACCCATCTTCAAAACCAAGGCCAAGAGCTCAGCCTGGAACCCAGTTGTGGAGAAAATTAAAAACAAAATCCAAGGATGAGGATCAACCTAGTTAAACTTGGCTGGGAAGGTAGTTTTAATCAAGGCTATCTTGAATAGCTACCTAATTTATCAGAGCTCTCTCCTTCTTGCTCCGGTTAAAAGCATTAACCAAATAGAAGGACTGATAAGGTCCTTTCTCTGGCAGGGGGGCAGTGCTGGAAGAAGCAAGAAGTTTGCGTTGGTGAGCTGGAGAACTATTAAGCTTCCGAAGTCTGAGGGAGGCCTTCACATCAGAGATCTCAGGACCCAAAATTTGGCTATGGGATCCAAGCTGATCTAGAATCTGCTAGCCCCCAAGCCCTCGTGGTCCAGTCTAGTGCTGAAAGCTAAGTATTTCAGGGTATCAAGGGTCAGATGTCTTGAAGATTCCCACATGATCCAGAATGGATCCACCATACATAAAATCTGTCTTAAGGCACTACCTCAATTCATGGATGGTCTGTACTGGGTCCCAAGTAAAGGGAAACTCATCAATCTTTGGCATGACACTGTCCTAGGTAAGATTCCTCCCCATCTACCTCCCCTGCAGCAAAGGATGGACGCTCTGGGGATGAAAAAAATCTGGGACATTTCCACGTGGGATAATTCTGAGAGCCAGCGATGGGCTGGCTGGAAATTACCAGATTTTCCTGCTGAGCTTGATGAAGAGAAGTCACAACTTGATCTCGACCACCTGGCTGGGATAGCCCCACTCTGCCAAAATAGAAGGGACAAGCGTGGATGGGGTGATAAAACTAGAAATTACTCCACTTCTAAAGGCTACCAACAGTATTCAGCAGATTTTAACGTCCCTGCCAATCCCAAAATATGGAATTATAATTGGAACAACACCTCGCTGCCCAAGATCGACCTCTTCATTTGGACGCTCCTGCACGAAAAAATTCTCACAGGCGAGAATATGGAAAGGAGAGGGATTGCTGGGCCATTTAGATGCCCTTTATGTGCAACTGCTAGAGAAACTATAACGCACTTGTTCTTATAGTGTCCATATGCCAAATCAGTGTGGGAGGATGTGCTGGATCGCTAGGGAGGATTAAGGAGGCTGCCGGTAAGTATTCATGATTGCTTTTACAATTGGGAAAACCTTTACCAAGGTGAGCTGTTCGAGAAGAGGGGTGTGAGAACCTGCTAGTTAAAAATCCCAAAACTAATCTGCTGGTGTTTATGGAACGAAAGAAACTATAGGATTTTTCAGGAAAAAAATCAGCCCACGTGGAAGATAGCCATCAAAACTCAAGCCTTGCTCATGGAGGTTATAAGTATCTCGAAGATCCCTAGCAACAAAGGATATCTAACGGGCAAAGAAAAAGAGTGGATGCGAAGTCTCAAGCCCCTGGCTGTTAAAATTGTTGATTCTAAGAAATTGGAGGAATGGGAGATCAGGATGGATAATTCGCAGTTTGGCAATTGGCTAAAAGAAAGGAAAAATTTTAAACTCTTCTTTGACGGGGCTTCCAAAGGGAACCCAGGAAAGGCCGGGGGTGGTGGAGTCATCATCAATCCAGATGGGGAAGTCGAGGTGGAATATAGCTAGAATATTGGTTATGAAACTAATAATATGGCTGAGGCCTATGGGCTATGGCAAGGCCTAAAGCAACTGCTGGTAAAAAAGGTGGATGAGGTCATGGTTTTCGGGGACTCTAAGATTATCATCCAGGAAATGAATGGCGGTAGAAGAAGTGATAACATTAGGATAGCTATATTGATAAGGAGAATTAGGTCCATTACCAAGCTATTTAGAAAGGTTTGCTTCTATCACATTCTCAGGGATCTTAATGCTTTGGCGGACACTGCAGCCAATAAAGCCATAGCTGCGGACCTAAATGGTCTAATTGTTAATTCGGTTGTTAAAAGTGACATTCCTCCTTAGCTCCTCGGATGGTCATTGACTGAACGTAGTGGTTACTAGGTGAATGCTATCATGTGCTTTTCTTCAGCGGCCCATTGCTGAATTTTAATAAATTTCATAATCGTTCCTGTTAAAAATAAAATAAATTTATAGAGAGTATATTAGTTATAAACAAATTATGAAAAAGAAGTTTTATGAGCATACCTTGCAAAAGTAGAGTGGATATAACCATTTATTTTTTTTGTTATAACCAAGCGATTTGATAGCATGTTAATACTACATTAGAAATAATAATTGTTTAGACATTAAGCCATGCTTAAAGTTCCACTGCAGCTACCTTATTAATAATATAAAACCAATGAAACAAATAATATTAAAGGCAAGGATAACACCAGAAAAAACTGTGGAAGAAAAATCATTACCTAAAATATAAGCACCCCATCAAAAGCTTTTGACAAATCTTTTGTCTTTATCTACGAAAGGCCAAAACAAAATCAGCCAACAAAATATCAAAATAAAAATTTCATTGCAAGTTAAAAACTAGAATTTACAAACAAACAAGCAAGAAAGGTCCAACATATAAAAACACACAAAATCAAGACGAATGGGAAACTACCCCAATTTGCTCGAATAAGGAAGAGAGCAAAAATGAAGTTAAAATGCAAAATTTACCCAAATAGAAGAGTAAAGACCATAATTACCAACAATCAGTTGATGCACATACATATATATACATCCGAAAGTGTATCCAAATGTATAAAATTAACAATGTAGTCACAAAATTTGACCATAAGGGTAGATGGGGTTTTTTGAACATTACAGCCCTAATATGGATTTTTTTTCATGGTCAACTTCTAGAAGCCTCACTAGAGAAAAAACTAATATGACATAAACAAAGTGTCATGGTTGTAGACAATTATTTCCTGCAATTTCCTCTACAAATCACTTCAATTTATAATTGTGTGGATGTATAAGATATGCCTATGTGCATGTGCATATATACAGCTCCATTCTCAACACATATTTCTCTTTTGAAATACCAAAACACCCTGGAATTTCTTTGAAATAAGTTCTTTGTTAATATATTAAAATATTATAAATATGAAGATCACCTCATAATTGTTTTTCTCACTAAAGTTGATGTGTACACTGAATTAGTTCTCTTTGATCAGTAGATCTTATTCTTCTATGGATACAATTTCTGCTTGTTTTCTAAGAACTCTATTTGCAAGTTAATGAAAAAAAAACAAGTCATGATTGCTTCCTCCATCTTTCACATCAATAGATTCTTCTTATATTATTTGGACAATGGATTTGAAAAGTTTTCTATGTCTACTAAAATTGAAAAGAAAACCTTAGATCTATTGTAGTCAATATTAACCTCGTACCTCTTATTATCACATCATCGAAACAATAAGAAAATAACTTACAACATATTCTAATAAAAATTACCAATAAAATGTTTTTGCTGATTCAATCGAACAATAAAATAATCTATTGAATCTTATGCATAACAATTTGAAAATTTTGTAAGTGAAAGGTGATACAAGTTGCAATCTTGGGGCACATCCTTGGATTCAAGTGGGAAGACTCCTCATGCATATTCTCTAGCTATGAATAATCATTCATATAATAGGTTGTTGAAAGAAAATTGGTCATATCTAAATAACAATTTCCAACATTGAAGCATCATTAGATGAGATTGCAACATAAGTAAATGAGTCACACAGAGACAAAGACGTGCTTAAAGTAAAAGGATGTCCCTGAGCATTTTTAAGACAGGAAAAGCCCTCTTTTTGTTCATGACATTTTATTTTCAATGAGAGAGTAGTGGGGGGATTTTTCTTGAGTTGGAAGTGATTTTTAAAATAAATATTCTAGAGTAGTTGTGATTATTGAGATTTATGCATTAAATATTTCTTTTTGGACTTTTTTCAACATTAGAGATGATTATGAGGAGAACATAGTTTGCAATAGTTGTATTTATGCATATTTAAGCTCAAATTTCTCTGCAAGTGGATTGTTTCAATTTGTTTTCTAGTTTTTGGCAGTTTGTTCATGGAGATTGAAGGTAACATTGTTTCTCTTCATTTTTTCCTCTTATTTGATTTTGAAAATTTGTTTTTCAATTCCATTTTGATTTTGTTGGGGCTCATGGTGTTGTCAAGAGAAACCAATGATGAGATTGATAAACGGGTTGCATCCCCATTTTGATGATTAGTATATTGATGAGGAGGAGGATGAATGTTGAAATATTTTAACTTCAAAGGATATTCTAAATGTATTTACTGATGTAAACCAAGGGAGATTTTATTATTCCTCTGTTAGGATGTTACTATTGTAATTGGTCATCATAGAGTCATGAGGTAAATCCTCCATTGTAAGTCAAGTCATTAGTACACTAATTAATAATATAAAATATTGTTTTGAGTATTCCTAGTTGAACTCGACCGTGATAGTTTAGTGGGGCCGACTTGTTTAGGGTAAAATTCAATTGACATAAAGTGTATAAATAGAGGATTTATGTT
>LPNX011061313.1:83811-107384 GCA_001517045.1 Pseudotsuga menziesii | reverse complement strand
AGCATGAAAAGTAGACACAAAAATTGAGTATTCAGGACCCAATTTTGATAGAATGGAAATGATCAATTGATCTTCCTTTTTTGTCAATCCCACATTTCTTGAGCAATAGAATGAGTTGCTTGAATTTGGTGAAGAAACACTCAATATAATCGATACAGCTTGGACTCAATGAGATTAACTCATTTTCCAACTGATGCGCTCTTAACTCATCTTGAACTCCAAAGAGATACTCAAGTTTGGTCCATACGTGGTTTGGAGTGGTCAAACTATCTAGATGAAAGAGTATACCAGGGGAAATAGAGAGGCAAAACAATCCATAGGATTCATCCAATTCTCTTGAACTTGAACAACCTTGCGCTTTGATACCATTTAGAAATTACAGCTCTGATACCATGTATAAATAAAGCCTTGATGCAAATAATAAGCATAGGAGGTTGATCTTGCTACTAAGATAATTCTCACAAGTATGCACAAGTAAAATATAGAGAAGAATAAAGAGATTGAATACAAGAGAAGTGATCCAATGAATAATCGGATATTGAATCAATGACTTGATTGATTGATTATTACAATAGTAATACATCCTTACAAAGGAAAATTGAGTTGGTGTAAGACAACTCATGCTAGCTCATAAATCGGACTTACCAAATATGATAAACCCCCATAGGTGGCTAAAGCACTTCCCAAATCAGTTAAGGACCTCACAAATTAGCTAAAGCATGAGTGAGATGTCATGAATGATGGAAAACATGCTAATTCTATAATATGGAGAGAAAATAATGGAGGATGGGTTGGAAACAAAAGATAGAAGTTTCCTAGTTGACTAGCTTTACCTTATCCACAAAAATCCTAGATAAAAGCAGAATAAAGACAAAATCTGCTGGAAGGCACAGTTACTAATTCTGGCAGTCAATAAAGTGGACAGGATCAAACCATAATCGGGATAAAAAAATTGTTGACCATGTGGTGCAAGAGGATGCCAACTATCTAGGCTAGTAGGTAGGAATTTAATAAAAAATGATTAAATATTTTATCCTAAGTTTATGAATTGGGTTTATAATATTCCCACACTTTCGTTGTGGTGCATTGCATTAATTTGGTGAACTCAACATGAACTATACCGCACAATATAACGTTATTTGCTTGTGCATTCCATTCATATTGTTTTCTATTTTCTAGATCCACAGTCGTTGTTCAGGAGATTGATTGCTCACCATTATCTTCTGACTCATCTGCAACTTTCAGGAATTCGTATATGTCTTCTATTGATTTCCAAACATTCATGCCAAGTGATTGTAGATAAAATTCCATTCTGATTTTCCATAAAGTATATTTTGAACCATCACATTTTGGATCCTTGTTGGTGGACAACCCTTCTTACTGATCTAGATCTGCATTGGATCTGTCTTCCAGATGTTGGTGTATTTACTGAGGACACTCGCTTTGATACCAATTGTTGGAATTAGCTTATTACTGAGAGGGGTGGGGTGAATCAATAATTGCGCAGATATGTATCATTTTAACTTATGAGATTCTGACAGGATTAAAAAAACTTTCCATCATCCACAAGAATAATCTATGAATATGTACATGTGTAATTACATCAGTGGGAGATTATAGTCTCCAAACATGAGAACTCACTCATTTAAGGTGTCAAACTGATCCCAAGTACAATCAACGAGCTATTGGCATCGAACTGTAGTAACTTGAATATGCGTTAGCACCAACTCACAATATTCATCCACTGACCTAGAAAAATATCAGTTTGAATTTGCAAATTGTGACTTGCAGCTTCAAGCTCCGACTTGTGGAAAAATACATTCTCTAGCTATGGAAGCACCAACTTCCATTTGTTCTCTGGGGCCAGCTCGAAGGAGTCTACAACCCCCTAATTTTTATCTACACCAACATAAAGGATGTTGCTACACCCTGATTGTATTCTCCAATTCCAACTGGAAGGAGGATGGATGGGGCAAGGAGCAGGGGGTTTCCCCTTGCCTCGTCCAGCCTCCTTGATATGAAATATGATTGTATAGAAAAATTACAAATAGATAAAATACCTTGTCTTCACAATCCACAACTAATATGATTACAGAAATAGATTAGTCAATAATAATTATCTTATAATTAGCTCGTCCCGCAACCAGCTACGTCGCTGCAACGTTCCACCCAACCATAGGCCCGCGTTCTCTTTAATCTCTCAGCAATGCTGCCACCCCCGAGCTGGGCATGATTCCCCAAGGAATAAGGAACAAACAATCTTACACATAGCCAAAGATAACAGAACAATAGACAAGCCAACACAGTTGGGTTTATCAGGCCAACAAGGAGCCAGGAAAGGCTAAATGCTAAGGTGGTGAGCTCATGCAAACCAAACCCTCATCCCCCACTCCAATACAGTCCGAAGAAAAACTGTTGGAGTAGGTTCCCACAGCTACAGGAAAAGCTATTGTTTTGGGACAAGTAAGTCAAAGGTAACAGTACCTGAGCGACCGAGAAGAGAGAGCTCAACCACTGCACTTAAGGCAGCGGCCGAGAGGAGAGAGCTCAACCACTGTATTTAAGGCATCGGCGAAGAAAAGAGGGATCAACTACCCTCATAAATGGAAAAGGGAGAAATGAGCCAAGGTATTGAAGATTAAGTACAGAAGGGAAGAGACCAAGGAAGCGGTGCCAGTACCCACGGTCAGCACCGGGAAGCATGGAAGACTGCAGGAAGCTGTGGTGTGACGGAAAGCGGTAGTTCAAGTACAGATACGCCGATTGTCATAGTTAGGGTTTTGGGTTACTATTGGGAGAGGCCCACAGTGTTTTAATGGCGATACCTTTAGGCCGCCTATAAAAGCATGTATTTTGTAGAGTGAAAGGTTAGCTAGAAAGACATTCAGATAGACAATTGGAGAGTCAGTTAGTCTGTTAGCTCACAGCCATTTTGTATTATAGAAGATTCGAGCTCTGGTTCTGTTATTCAGTATGTAGTATCTTACTGTAACCAGTAGCTGACTCCTAGAGCATGTATGTAACAATCCGCAGGGATTGAGAGAGAGAGAGAGAGAGAGAGAGAGAGAGAGAGAGAGAGAGTGAGAGAGGAAGAGTATATTGTAAGAGAAGCAATATAAGAAGAGAAGAGATCTAAGAGAGAAGGGCTCCCGGCTGTGTGCACGGAGTTACCCAAAATATCTGAGCTGCATATGAGGTTGCAGCAGAACTGTGTTTACTCTCCCAAGTTATAATATATAAACCATTTCCCGTGGATGTAGCTTCTACCCTGGAAGTGAACCACATTAAATCAGTGTGTTATGTGATTGATTCATGTGATTGGCTTTACTTAGTTGCTATCTGTTATCTATTACATGAATGTCGCATATCAGTTAGTAATTTTCTGTATGTTCTCATTCAGTTACATCATTATAGAAGGTTAAAGGTGAGTTTAAATGTATCAAGTGTCTGCATATGAGTTTATCAGTGCTTGTGTCACACAGTAATAGTCACTCTGTTAAGGATTTCCAGTATACTTATTCAGCAAGTTAAGTATAGTAATGTTGAGTGTGTTGAACCGTGAAAGTTCAAGTAAGGTTGTTTAACACCCTGTTGAAGGTTAGCCGAGTTATTCCTCCCAGTGAGAAATCCTTTGGACCTTGAGAGTCGCATTGGGCCATACTATAGGAGATATCGCATTGACAAAAGGTGATATCGCACCGTCAGAGGAGCTGCGGTGTGAGATATCGCAGATAGTGAGAACCACGGAAGGGAGAGTTTGCGCAACGTCCTAGTCGGTGCGATGCGATAGGATCCCTTCCCCTATCAGAGTCCGTGAGTAAGAGAGAACTGCGACTCATAGAAATATCTCGCTAGCTAAGAAGAGCCGCGAGACACCAGGACGCTACAGAACCTGGTTAAGGACACTTGAGTCTTTAGCCAACCCATCTAAGATCACTTCGGGTGAGACTTCAGGCCGCTCTGCGGTATGTTTCCTAAAGGGCCAGTGAGTTAGGGGTGTTGTTGGTACATTACAAGTAAACCCGGGTCTGCCCATAGTAACCAACAAATGGTTCCATTGCTGGTTTTGAACAAACTAAAGAGCTAATGTTCTGTTGGCATCCTACTAAAGAAGAACTCAACCAGTGGGTTGGGTCTACAGAAAGAGAATTTGTGGCGATAGAAAACAAGAGTCCTACGTTGAGTACAGAGGACTGGTTACAAAAACATATCTTCACAGACTTGCATACGATATTTTTTGCGACCAATGGAAATGAGTTGTATGACTGGTTATCAAAATTGACTGATAAGCATATATTCAAGAAGAAAAGGAACATTGTCTGGACACCGGAACTGATTCAGACCATAAGGAGCGTCGATAATCCCCTTTCACGAGCAGTGGACTTCTAGCTTGGGAGTGTGCTAGAAGGCTTCATCACAGAGTTTGCAGTCAAACAGAGAAAAAGCTTCAGCGAAGCTGAGCAGTACTTCTTCAAAGGATATCATGGTAAGTACTTGAACTCTTTAAATTTGTCCATTAAGATGCTATTACATGAAAAAGGAGTACTCGATATATATTCAGATGAATAAGTTCAGTAAGTGTAATGTCACAAGAGTTTGAGAGTGATTTTGATGAACTTGGACGTACACGTAGTGGAAAGAAATATAAAGTAGATTTCAGATCTTCTGTCTTTGAAAATAGTTCAGACAATACTAGAGAACAGAGTCACAATAATACAGAAAGAACAGAAGGGGGTATCGCTTACCACCCTTACATCCCACAAAAATCAACCGGGACTCAGAATAATCCCGTAGGAACTACATCTAGTCGTTCACACACAGCACATACTACCGCTCCATCACCTATATCTACACCGCCGAGTGGTAGTAACACAGCAAATCAGCATCCACCACGTAGAAATAGAATGGGGGATGATACGAAGTTACCTACCTTTAAGGGTATAGGGGCAGAAGACCCATAGCAGCATTGGTTTCTATGTGAATCTGTGTGGACCATTAAAGGGATCCAAGATGATAATATTAAACTTGTACAGTTGGTCACCACACTTAGGGAATGAGCCTTAACATGGTATATGAAGTATACCTCAGCGCTGCCCAGAATGCTCATACAGGTCAGGACTGCCATGATCAAAGAATTTAAGAAACCTAAGTCTGAGTCACAGTGCATTACAGAGCTCAAAGACATTAAACAGTTACCTACAGAGTTAGTATGGGACTTTGATCAGAAATTCAAAGCCCTTATAGACCAAGTTAGCTTTGAGTTTGCGCCGGAGCAGCATAAGGAATGGTTTATTGCAGCACTACTCCCCCATATCAGACTGCCACTAATGCAGCAGAAACTCCAGACGCAGGATGACACGTTGGAGATGGAAATAAAACTAGAGGCTTCACCTCTAGCTGAGACTAGTACAGGTATGAAAAACCTGCAAAACTAGTTAGCAAATCTCACGTTACAGCTGCATGAGATTAAGAAAGGAAAAGAGATTGCACAAGAAATATGGTGTATAAAGTGTAAAGCACAAGGCCATACTAAAGATAATTGTCCATTATTTGTTGAATACTTAGCAAGTGGGGCTCCTAACCCCTTAGCACAAACTCAAGGGCCATGGTGTGAACTATGCAGAACAAGAGGACATCCACCTCAGCAATGCCCTTTACTTCAGAATTATGTACAGACCCCTAAGAAATTATACTGTAACTTCTGTAAGTCCATAGGACATGATGAACATAATTATAGAGCTTATGATCTCATGGTTGAGAGAAAACATGACTTGTACAGAGTCCAATCAGAGACACCAGGTCCAACAGCAGGACCATAGCATGAACCGGCTCATGTTGGCCGTGGAGGAGGATTGAGAGGACGAGGCCGTGGAGGAGGCTTTGGCCGTGGTGAAGGCTTTGGCTGTGGCCATGGACCGATCACTTGTTACAACTGTGGAGTTGTAGGACATTATGATAGGGACTGTCAAATCCCTACTACCACATGTAACTATTGCAAATATTACGATCACGCTATAGAAGAATGTCCTACCTTGATAGCCAAGATCAGGGAACCTAAGCCAACAGTACACCAGACCATTCATCTTATTGCTGTTGAGCAGAAGGAACCAGAACCAAGAGTCAACATTGTGACTCGCAACGGTGCTTCCACCAGTGGGACATCATCGGATACTGAAAAGAACACAGGTCCGGAGTGGGTACACAAAGCTACTACTAAATCACCGATACTGAAAAGAACACAGGTCTGGAGTGGGTACGCAAAGCTACTACTAAATCAACATTGCTCGACCTGCAGAAGAATAAAAAGACATTTCAGGAAGCTAAGACTTTCTTTAGTGACCCTATGCAATCAGGATCGCAGGTACAGCCATCTAGGGGTGTACCGCAGCAAACACCATGTGGCGTTAGCCCTGTACATATATCGCATGCTACCAAATCGGGAAGATGCGACGAGGATGAGTCGACAGGAAGTGTACAATCTTTCCTGTGGAGTTGTTTAAAACTCGTGAGAAATGAGAAAGCTATCAGAGAACTTCAGTGCATCATAGATCAGTGTCAGCCGTATTCTTCCATGAGCAGTGCGCAGTGTGCTGTTCATAATATTATGGGCCATACAAGAACAGGAAGAGAGATGTGTTACCTCACAGCACAAGTTGGATAATTTCAAATGGATGAGGTAATCCTAAGTCTAGGATCAGAAGCACATCAGAAGTTAATTTTTTGACTAAGCAGACATGGGAACAGATGGGTAGCCCTAAGATACCCAGATCACCCATCCATCTGAGACTAGCCAATCAGCAGCGGGTATCACCACTGGGTCGATTACCGCAGGTGCCAGTTGACATTGACGGAGTTTGTAGCTTTGCGGACTTTGAAGTTATATAAATCATTGGCGATAGTAGACCGTATCCAACGCTACTAGGTATCGATTGGGCAATCAGTAACATGGCTATTATTGATTTAAAGAAAAGACAGATGACCTTCGAGGACAATCAGATTCAGGTCATCACACCATTGGATCCTTTTCAGGGTCCTAGATATATTGAACCTATCCGAGAAGAGGATGAGGCACGTAATATGGAGATCCTCTATCAGATGAAGGCCAATCAGAGCGACTACATCAATCCAACTGCAGAAAGGAACATTAGTTGGTGATGCGATAGCTCATGCGCATCAGACTCGGATGTTGGTCTAGAGAACTGGCAGAACAGACTTTACGAAGTCTCAGCTCGTAGATGTGCGTTTATGACTAAGTCACTGCGATGGATTGGCACAGAGATTAAGGATACTCCATCGTTTGATGGCTTAGTAGACGTTAACAAATTTTTAGAGCAGTTTGAATAGGAAATTCCTCAGGAACAGAGGATGCCAGTCATTGACCTTGTAGTAAGAGCCACACCTACAAGATGGTGGCATGCACATATAGAACATATCGCATCATGGGGTGACTTCAAGAGATTGATGGCGATCAGGTTTTCTAATGACAAGGAGTATCTACAGCAGAGGTACACAGGAGAAAGTGACCCCATGTCACATATTAAAATGTGTGAACAGAATTGGTTGAACATTCCCGAGGATGAATGGGTTTGAACTATTCATTCATATTTTAGACCAAATTCCAAAGAACTGGTACACTGAGACCGAGTTGCGCAGAGGAACCATTACATGGATACTTATGATAGACAGCTTTGAACTCACTTTCGCTTTTGAATCTGAGTATCCAAGTATTGATCAGGCCCTAGACATCATAAAGACTAAGATATTTGAGGATTGTACCCTATCAGTACATACTCAACCCGAGTGGGCCATCCAGTTAGAAGATGCGCTCGAGTGTTATAACTTCGTAGCAGAACCTGAGGATGAGGATGAGGATCCTTGCAGCATCAACATTCTGGAGTCAGAAGGGACTCACGATGTTGATGGATCGAAGCTATAGATTCTAGCTGTCACAGACCCCATCAAGATTAAAAAGATCAATATTGGCACAAACACAGAACCAAAGTTTGCCTCTATTGGAGACTATTGGGACGATGAAATGGTAGCACACATTGCAGATCTGTTACATGACTATCAGGACTTATTCCCCACTAAGTTCACAGAAATGAAGGGAATAGTAGGAGATCTGGGAGTAATGAGGATACCATTGAAAGAGGATGCTAGGCCAATTAAGCAACGTTCATACAGATTAAATCCGCGATATAAAGAAAAATTTAAGGATGAGATTGATAAGATGCTAGCAGCAGGCATCATTGAGCCCGTAGAAGAAAGAGAATGGGTTAGTCCCATGGTCATGCAAGAAAACAAAACAAAAGGAGAAATCAGAATTTGTGTCAATCTGCATAAACTCAATGATGCATCACTTCATGACCCATTCCTGACACCGTTTACTGATGAAGTGTTAGACAATGTGGGAGGACATGAGGTCTACTCCTTCACTGATGGCTTTTCAGGATATCACCAGATCAGAATCGATCAAGAAGATCAATATAAGACCACTTTTGCGACAGAATGGGGCTCATTCCAGTATACGGTAATGCCCTTTGGTCTTAAAAATGTACGAGCTATCTTTTCAAGAGTAGTAGTTGTTGTATTTAAAGAATACATCCATAAATTCCTAGAGGTTTATTTTGATGATTGGACTGTATTTGGATTAATCGACAAGCACATAGGATATTTAAGACTGATGTTAGAGAAATGTAGGCAGTACCAGATTTCTCTGAACTTGAAAAAATGTATATTTTGTGCACCATTTGGTATATTGTTGGGTCACATTGTTTGCAGACAAGGCTTGATGGTAGATCCTGCAAAGATTTCCATCATTGTAAATCTTCCAGTGCCCAACTTAGTCAATTAATTGAGGACAGTACTTGGTCATACTGGGTACTATAGAAAAGTCGTCAAGGGTTATGCAAAGATCACAGCACCGATGGAAAAGCTATTAAAGAAAGATGTCAAATTCCTATGGAATGAGGAATGCCAGAAAAGTCTAGACACTCTCAAAGAAAATATGGTTACAACACCCATCTTAGTATTTCCATACTGGACTAAGCCATTTCATGTACATGTGGATGCATCTTGCATCGCACTGGGGATCGTCTTAACCCAACCAGGAGTAGGGGGTATCAATCACCCTATAGCATACTAAAGTAGAAAGCTATCCACTACAGAAAAGAACTACACCACTACAGAGAGAGAAGGATTAGCTATGGTGTATGCTCTACAGAAGTTTAGGCACTACCTGTTGGGTGCCTCATTCAAGATGTTTACTGATCATTCCGCTTTAAAGTACTTGGTCAATAAGCCAGTGTTAGGGGGAAGAATATGTAGATGGTTACTCCTGTTTTAGGAGTATGATTTTGAAATCATTGTAGAACCAGGGAGATTAAATGTCGGACCTGATCATCTGTCGCGGATAGACTCAGGAGAAGAACCAAGTAACCTAGAGGACAATTTGCCAGATGCGCAATTGTTTTCTATTTAGATCGCAGATGAGTACTACACTGATATCATTCACTTTCTCACCACAGGATGGGCACCTGTTGAGTTTACTAAGCATCAAAAGAAACAGCTAGTTGTTAAAGCAGCAGACTTCACATTGATCACAGGGCACTTATACAAGTTAGGTCTAGATGAAGTCCTACGCAGATGCATTATGCCGCATGAGAAAGAGGCCATTATCAGAGAAGCACACTCAGGTGCCACAGAAGGTCATTTCGCAGGAAAGCCGACTGCTCAGAAAATCTTAGCTGCAGGATTATGGTGGCCTACTTTACACAAAGATGCTAAGGAGTTTTGCAGATGCTGCGATATCTGGGTAGGAAAACCTTCGCGAAGAGATGAAATGCCACTGCGAACACAGATCACGTTGCGTGCATTTGACAAATGGGCTATAGACTTTGTGGGTCCTATCAACCCACCAGGAAAACGAACTGGTGCGAGATACATCATCACAGGAACATAATACCTCACCAGATGGGCAGAGGCGAAAGCAGTAAGGAATTGTGATGCTGCTACAGCTGCACAGTTCATTTTTGAAAGCATCATCAATAGATCTAGATGCCCAGTAATTTTGATGAGTGATCAAGGAACACATTTTTTGAATCACACTATTGAAGCCTTGACTGAGGAATTCCAGATACAGCACCATAAGAGCACTCCCTACCACCCACAAGCTAATGGTACGGTGGAGGCCTTTAACAAGATTCTAGAAACTGCTCTTACTAAGATCTGTAACAGCCAAAGAAATGATTGGGACCTCAGGGTTAATGCTGTATTATGGGCTTATAGGACTACATGCAAGAAAATTACAGGGCACACACCTTTCAGCTTGGTGTATGGACAAGAGGCTGTTATGCCTATGGAATATATTATTTCCAGTTCAAGAGTTGCTCAAATTATCGGGATGGCTGATACATACATGATGAATGAAAGAATAGCGCAATAGCTTGCCTTAGAGGAAGACAAATTCATCGCAGGATTCCATCAGAAAGTGCAGAAGGCACAAGAAAAAGATTGGCATGACAGGCACATTAAGAGTAAGACTTTCCAGACAGGAGACCTAATGCTCCTCTATGACAGTAAGTTTATTAAGTTTCCAGGAAAGTTCAAGACGCATTGGTTGGGGCCATATCATATTCAGCAAGTTACAGAAGGAGGTGTCGTTCAGCTCAACAAACTGAACGGGGAGCTTCTTCCCATGTTGATTAATGGCAGCAGGCTCAAGCTCTATAGTGATAGCCACTCCACCTCTCAGGCCTAACTCAGACAATGTATGGATGTGCAAATGCCCAGTGTAGTTGAAAGGAGGCATCGCATCGATAAGTAGTCTACACAGGAAATAATAATAATAATAATAATAATTTTAAGTTTGTTTTGCGCAGGTGATGCGGTGAGGCATCGCAGCAAGGTGATGTTTCCCCGTGCCACGTAGCCAGTTTTGAAAAAAGACAGAGGGTCAGTCACTTCGCCCTCTGACAAGCAATTAATCCAGATATGACAGGTATCCGTTGCCCCAGATTTGGCAACAGTATAATGATTTTTCCAGATTTGGTAAAATATTCGATGAGATCGGCGCCTGCACACACGTTTTGAGGGAAATTTGATCGGATTTCAGCAATTAATGAGGATCGAAACGACAGGTGTTGTCTTGTCCATGCAATTAATACTGTCGATGGGTCTAGTCTAAAGGACCATTGGGTCACAGATTATCACCTTTGTTATAAATATAAAGATCATCCATACGGAAGGGTTACTTTGGCAATTTCAAAGAGCTATAGAGCAAGTTGCAGAGTTTTTCTTGTGCAGAGATACCCCAGTTACAGAGTGCTAGTTTTCCCTAATTTCGCAGCCATTTCCCATCCAGAGTATTGCACCGAGTGGGTTCTGTCCGAAGAGGAACCTTTAGAAGAAATTGTGAGATGATTCCAGAGTGGTGGCCTCTAGTCTGCTATGATGACGCCACCGAAGGTTGTGAAATTAGGTACATCATAGGTCAGACAGCCGCCAAGGATGAGGAGTCAAGCTCAAATAGTAGAAGACTCTGGTCCAGAACAGGAAGAGGAAGTTCACATGGCAGCAGAATACATTGTGCCAAGAGTCAAGGATGCACCAGAGGTAACCATTCCCAAGGGTGCTAAGTTTCTTATTCCACTACTGGCCATTGACCCTTGTGTAAAGAAAGACGGAGACCTGTTAGGATATGTCCCTATTATCAAATTTATAGACTATAACCTTGGAGATAGTAAGACATACCCTTAGTTTCGGTCGGACCTGTATCTTACAGTTCAGAGGAACCCGAGGACCAATACAGATGAGTTTGTTCCTATGGAACATGTTTAGATTCTTGAGTGGTCAGGTTTGCTCAATTTGTTGAGAATACCACATTTTGGACGAGGTGCAGAGGTTAATGCCGTGGTGCGTGTGCTAATTTCCCGTATACATGGAGGTTACCTCTGGTTGGGTAACCGGGTTGATTTGAATGTCGAACTGATACACCGCATCACTGGGCTATCCAAGACTGGTAAGGACCCGTAGACACATATATCAAGTAAGGGAAAGGATTCCAAGCTACCAGCATCCCTAGTTACCAAGTATAAGCTACAAAGAGGAGGTCGGGCTTATGACCTCACAGCAATAGCAGATGATACACTCAGATTTACAGCCAGTCTACTTGCAGGAAGACTGCTAACCAAGGTTCTCCCAAAAGAAGTCATAGGATCAGTAATTCACCTTGCCATACAGGTTGCAGAAGGTGAACAGTTTAATTGGTGTTTATTTTTGTTAAATATTTTTAATCAAGATTGTTTGACAGCCCAAGATGAGGCAAACAACCCCTTCCATTTCTTGTGGCTTCTTATACTATGTGCATTCGTCGAGTGGAAGGAGCCACCCCATACTCAGTTCCTGCAGATACGAAGCGACGACTGTAGAGGCGCGCACTATGCAAACTTATGGGACAGCAACAAACCAGCCAAGAAAAACATCAATATGATAGTATTCTATGAATACTATAACTTGTTGAATAAAACCATCCAGGAGACACCGTGAATCAGCACAGAGGTTGTGGATGATGGATGTGCAGATACAGATTCAACAACCTGTCAAGGTTAATTTGGCAGAGTTTCCCCTAGATAAATTACAGATGATACAGCAGTAGCTAAGTGCAGAGCTCAGGGATAGAGAGCTTGCGACTTATAAACAGAACACCCAGCTGACGCAACAGAATGTAGAACTCACCACAAACTTTCAGACAAAGGTGGAGGAGCTAAGAACATATGCAGAAAGAGAACATGATCTCAGTTAAGTCCTGCAGAGCATCACAGTAGAGTTACCCCAGTGTAACATTGAGCTTGCCTTGCCTCTCACACAGAAGGTAAGAATAACTGTAGACTGAGCAAAGGCTCTGGAAGAGACAGTGACTAAGATGGAGGAAGACCACAAAGCACAGATTGCTGAGCTTGAGGCTCGAGCACCAGGCACACCCCAGGTGAACAAAGAAGCAAGGGCAGAGGCCTTTAAACTCACTTCAACACAGATGAAGTGTCGCATAGATGATGCAGAGTCATTACTAGCCGATGCGATGACGACATGGTCGGAGCTAGATGAGCTCCCAGCTAAACTGGAACTACAACAGCACATCCAGAACATAGAGAAGGACACAGCGGCAATGAAGGAAGAATTCAAGAGCTTAGGAGCTCTTGAAAAGATGAAGAAGACAACAGAGATGAACCAGTTGCAACCGAAAGCACAGCAGTTAAGGGCAAAAGAGATACAATTCAATAATCTGCTTCAACCATATCAGGAACAAATCACCGAGCTGGTCGATGTAGTTGATCAGAAGGTTAAGGAGTTCACTACAAGAAAAAGTGAAATGGATGCCACAGAAGACTCCAGCATTAGTTAAGTTATGCTTGAAATGACACAAGAGTGTGTCAAAGCTATGGAGAAAGAAGTCACAGGATTTCGACAGAAACTTACAAGGACTTCGCAGGAAGCCAAGGAGAAGCTACAGCAAGAGAAACCAGTTGTAAGTGGATCGAGGACGAGCCACAAGTAAGTGTTAGGGGACTGTTGGAGTAGGGTCTTGCAGCTACAGGAAAAGCTGTTGTTTTGGGACAACTAAGTCAAAGGTAACAGTACTTGAGCGGTCGAGAAGAGAGAGCTCAACCACTGCACTTAAGGCAGCGGCCGAGAGGAGAGAGCTCAACCACTGTATTTAAGGAAATGGTGAAGACAAGAGGGCTCATCTACCCTCATAAATGGAAAAGGGAGCAATGAGCCAAGGTATTGAAGATGAATTACAGAAGGGAAGAGACCAAGGAAGTGGTTCCAGTACCCACGGTCAGCGCCGGGAAGCGTGGAAGTCTGCAGGAAGCTGTGGTGTGACGGAAAGTGGCAGTTCAAGTACAGATACGTTGACTGTCATAGTTAGGGTTTTGGGTTACTGTTGGGAGAGGCCCATAGTGTTGTAATGGCGAGACCTTCGGGCCGCCTATAAAAGCATGTATTTTGTAGAGTGTAAGGTTAGCTAGCAAGACATTCAGATAGACAATTGGAGAGTCAGTTAGTCTGTTAACTCATAGCCATTTTGTATTATAGAAGAGTCGAGCTCTGGTTCTGTTATTCAGTCTGTAGTATCTTACTGTAACCAATAGGTGACTCCTAGAGCATGTATGTAACAATCCGTAGGGATTGAGAGAGAGAGAGAGAGCGAGAGAGAGAGAGAGAGAGAGAGAGAGGAAGAGTATATTGTAAGAGAAGCAATATAAGAAGAGAAGAGATCTAAGAGAGAAGGGCTCCCGGCTGTGTGCGCGAAGTTACCCAGAAGATCTCAGCTGCATATGAGGTTGCAGCGGAACTGTGTTTACTCTCCCAAGTTATAATATATAAACCAGTTCCCATGGACATAGCTTCTACCCTGGAAGTGAACCACGTTAAATCAGTGTGTTATGTGACTGATTCATGTGATTGGCTTTACTTAGTTGCTATCTGTTATCTATTACATGAATGTCGTATATCAGTTAGTAATTGTCTGTATGTTCTCATTCAGTTACAACATTATAGAAGGTTAAAGGCGAGTTTAAATGTATCAAGTGTCTGCATATGAGTTTATCAGTGCTTGTGTCACACAGTAATAGTCACTCTATTAAGGATTTCCAGTATACTTATTCAGCAAGTTAAGTATAGCGATGTTGAGTGTGTTGAATCGTGAAAGTTCAAGTAAGGTTGTTTAACACCCTGTTGAAGGTTATCCGAGTTATTCCTCCCAGTGAGAAAGCCTTTGGACCTTGAGAGTTGCATTGGGTCGTACTATAGGAGATATCGCATTGACAAAAGGCGATATCGCACCGTCAGAGGAGCTGCGGTGTGAGATATCGCAGATAGTGAGAACCACAGAAGAGAGAGTTTGTGCATCGTCCTAGTCACTGCAATGTGATAGGAGCCCTTCCCCTACTTCCCCTATCAGAGTCCATGATTAAGAGAGAACTGCGACTCGCAGAAAGATCTCGCTGGCTAAGAAGAGCCGCGAGACACCAGGATGCTACATAACCTGGTTAAGGACACTTGAGTCTTTAGCCAACCCATCTAGGATCACTTCGGGTGAGACTTCAGGCCACTCTACGGTCTGTTGCCGAAAGGGCCAGTGAGTTAGGGGTGTTGTTGGTACATTACAAGTAAACCCAGGTCTGCCCATAGTAACCAACACCAACCACTGCTTTCCTGCATTCCAACAAGAATTTCATAGCTTGGACAGGGGAAGACAATCCCTGAGTCGTTCTTGGCCCTATCGTGGCCAAAACGACTCCCCAATAACATACAGCAGATACCACTCTGTAAAGGGAAATACAGTCAACAAAAAATGTGAATGAGACCACAGCCAACGATCAATGAAGAAACCACAACCCCGGTTCAACTATGAAGTAACGAGACATTACATAGTCCAATAATGGAAAAGGAACAACCTCTCTACATGAACGGGAGGGAAAACCACATACTCAGACCAACAATCGGTGAGAGAAAAGAGAGTGAACCCCCACACATAGAATCATGAATCGTTTTATCTCAGCTTTGCGTGAGGAAAACCAGGGTGTCTCTGCGTGAGATGGACAGTGAAGAATTCCTGTGCATGAGGAATGAGCAACCAATGATGGAGAGAGTGGACAGAACCATCGGGCATCCCAAATGACGCGTGAGGAAAACCACTCCCATCCCGTGCATGTGACTGAACCAGCTGGTGGAGAGTTCATGGGGGCAAGCCTGCCACCCACCACTACCCAGCATTAACTTCCCTCAACTAACATAGGAGCTAAAGTGGTTGACACATGGTTTTTCCCCATGGGTTCCAGGTTTAACAATCCGCCCCCTTATCCTTAGGAAATCATGCCCTTTTCAATATAGTTACATCGACATAGCTGGTTGGGGTCCTTTTAATTAAAATGGATAGTTACATGATTCCACAACTTAATATGTGTCGTATATCCCGATACACTATCGGCAACAATTCCAAATGTCGAAACATAACACAACCAAATTGATGGTGGGGCCTTTTCCTTTAGCTCCGCACCATGATTATTTACAATATATATGTATCATGTATATTTAATGCATTGGGGTCAAAACCAGGGTGTTACATGTGCTCCGCCCCACACCCATATGCATGCAAAAGTAATGGTCCTGGCTAAGCATAAGATATATGCCAATAACACCCATCAAATTTGCAGAAGCACCATCAGGAAGTAAAAAATCGGAGCCAACCCGATATTTCTAATCTTGTGTTTCAGCTGATAATGAACAGGATGAAGTTGTAGCTATTCTAATATTGTATGAACAATATAGATTATATCTAGTTTCTTATCATTAAAAATACATTTGTTTCTAGTCAACCAGATTTTCCAGGCTATCAAAGGAGGAAGATATGTGAGCTCTTTTTCCATCCAGAACCAGGAATCAATATTCTGCAAGTATGTTGTCTCCTTCCAGGTTATGGGGACATCGAGTTTAGTGCTGAGATACTGTAATACCTTTCTAGTGAAATAGAAGTCGACAAAATATGATCTACGGACTCAGGGTTTGATCTGCATAAGCAACACCAGTTAGGGCCAAACAAGCATTTTTTGTTCAAATTATCCCAAGTCTGGGCATGATTGGATAAGCAAAGCCAATTAAAACATATAATTTTTAGTGGGATATTGAATTTCCATATCCATATTAGTGGTATGGCAGGTCGAGTACCAACAGACCTATAAGCAATCAGTTCATATGCAAAGTTTACTTTTACTAGACCATTGCACTTGTTGTACATCCAGACCAATCAGGACCATCACTAATACATATGCCTCCGTGTTGTAGCCCAATTATATACTGTGTCCATAAGTCCTTCCACGGACCACCCAGATCAAGATCAACTGTCAAGAGCCAGTAATCATGTGAGCCAGATCCCCAATTGTGTGCATCCGAGAGATGTGTGATGCCATAATCCTCTAGGTAGAGATGTATATCCTCAGGTAGGATATAATCCAAGGATAGCCATGTGATAAGGTCAATCTCTTTACTGGGTTGGAAAACTGGTAATGGAAAAGGTATAAAAATTTCAAGGTGTTAGTTACCATTTAAGCAACACTATCAATTTTTTGTTAGGGATAGCTATCAATTTTTCAAATACAATAATGTCAAGGGAATTTTTTAAATCTGAATGCCACTTGTCTTTTTTTTATCAATACAAAAATATTTATTTGGGACCACATAATTCCAAAACACACTTATATACAAGAACCACGATCCCAAAGCACACTTGATATAGAAAAAATACAACATAAAACATTGTCATGTTTTATTTGTATAGAGATCTCAACTCTAGTCTCCATCATGTCCCTCACCAACCAGAGCTTCAGCCATTATTAAATTAGACATTAAGAAGACAAAAGAAAAGAAAAGCAATGGAAGCACGGTGCAAGAAATCTGAACCCAACCGTTGTTGTAAGCCAGACTGCTCGATCATCAGTATTTCTCTAGAGTAGCAATTTTTCTCTGGGGTAGCAGTTTTTTTACATTGCTTCATCATTTTATTTCATTTCAGTGCTCTCTGCTTCTGCTATTTTTTACATTACTTCATCATTTCATTTCATTTCTTTATATTTCTTCTCTCTCTCACCTGCAGTGTAGTGGTAATGTTCTTGTGTGGAGCGCTCCTCATATGTATGTGTCTATGTGTGGTTTTCTGTGTGATGAATTCCTGTGTTTCGTTTTCCGTCTTTGTGTGTTGGTTTGTTGTGTATGATGGGGGAAAGAGAGCACTGGAGGAGACCACCATTTGCTAATGCAGTGGTAGGTGCAGCGACCACCTATTAATTTGTGTTTGAGTATTAATTTGTGATATGTACATTTCCTTTGTGCTTGAGTATTAATTTGTGATCTGTACATTTCCTATTAATTTGAGTTTGAGTATTAATTTGTGATTTGTACATTGATGACTTTGAACGGTATCTTGTGTTCATTAATAATTCTGATGTGATGTGCTGGTGCTTGCTGCAGGCGTGGTTGGCTTGTCGTCTAGCTGCGAAAGGAACAAAAGCCCCACTAAAACGGCAACAACAGAAGCGTGCAGGTATGGTAGGGCAGATGTCCATCTCTATATTATCTCTTCGTATAGATTGTTTGTGGCTATGTCATTGTACGTTTTGGTTTGTTATGATGTGTCTCTGTCATATTCGGGTGTTTTAGGTAATTTTGAAAAGATTTAGATTTAGTTTACCTGAAATTGTTTTGGATTTGGTTTGCAGGGATTATCTCTATCATTGTACGTTCTGGTTTGTTGTGATGTGTCTCTGTCATATTCGGGTGTTTTAGGTAATTTGAAGATGGTTACCTTAACTTGTTTTGAATTTAGTTTACATGGATTTAGTTTATGCATATAGGAAAGGCACAAATGGGGCATATCCCTTAATCATTTTGAAATCGTGTTTGCGTGGTTTGTCTGTAGAGTTGAGATGATGTGGTGAGTTGGTTAAGTGACCTGTGCTTTATTTTTGGCACAAGCAGTCTGCCTCAGCATTCACCTCAGGGCAGGTAACTGTACGCCCAGGTTTTGAGGGTTATATCTTTATCAAATTTTAGAATGATTTAATTTCAGTTTATGCTCTTCTTTCTTATAGCGACATTTATTTTAAGTCGATATTTATAGGCATTGATGAACGTTGTAAACTATGATTCCGGTACACAGTACTCTCCATGACGGTATGACCTTTCTGAGATGATTAGACTAGGATTCAGGTAGGCTTTCTTTGTTTGATGAATTTACTTAGGATTCAGGTTGGGTTTGTTTGACACCTATGTGATTTTTAATTGTTTGACACCTAAAATTTGGTTGCAAGAGATTCAAGGGTTATGTCTTATTGTTGAAATAGATAGACTAATTTAATAGTTGTGTTTAGATAAGAATAATCACGCTGATTTTATTTTTGTTAATATTTTATGCACATTATCTTTAGAACACATGAGAGGAAATGATAATTGATTTAGGTAACTACGAGTGTATGTAATCCAAAATAAAAGATAGTTAAAAGATAATTACAGTACAATAATTTTTTTAATGGAGAGAAATCTGAATTGTAAAATTGAAGTGAAATCCGAACTGCTTGCATGAGAAGTAGATAGTTGGCAATGGTAACACACATATTGAGTTCTTTAGATGATAACTTTCTTTATTAGCTTTGCAGTGTTCTTGTTTTCAAACATATAGAAATCTCTGTAGATCTTTTACCCCATCTCAAATTTCCAGCCTGTGTTTTAATGAAGAAGTAATTGATCACATGATGCTCTTTCACATAAATATATCGAACTTACTTAAAACCATCCAGTATTAGCTAATATATCAACTCCACTGGGTTAATAGAATAGCAAGCCTAGGAATGACAATGTTTTCTCCAACTGTAACAAATCCCTGGTTCGATATGAGATTAAGAATATAAGAATGGTCTTAGCATCCTGTCCAAACAAGCGCTCATTTTAGATCTACAACTATCCCACTTGATCAATGCGGATCTCTGGTAAAAAATAGAAGCCTGTGCAACGTTGAATGCATCCAATCAGGGGAGAACAACAAAATACAAGCAGTTGAAGAAATTTGAGTGGCTTTAGAAACGCATCTCCTCAACTAATGAAATTAAACACAACACTGTTGTTAACATTTCTAGCCATCAAATAGATAACCGCACTATTAACTCCCTTAAGACGGGATTAGGGTTCACCATCGCTCCCCACTCAATTTCAGTTGAAGGCATCATTTGCAGGATTGAGGACGACATCAGTGGTCTGCCGAGGGATACGAAAGATGAAATTAGACAAGACGTAGCCTTAACCCTGAAACAAGCCAAACTTGCAAAGAAATATCTGAAGAAAGAAGAACTTAATGCTTTCTTGAACCTTCGAAAAAACAAAAAATATTTTCATGAGGTAGTTTATCATCTACTGATCCTTCTAATTATCTTGATCTTATTATCGTGGTATTCAATGTTTCCCAATGGATCTAAAGTGGAAGTTTCGATCCTTGGTCACCACTTGTATGACTACCTCCTTTGGTCATTAAATTTAGCTTCTAACTTTGCGACATTTATCAACTTTGACCTAGCTAGGTTAGCATTCATTTGCCTAGTTTTGGCTTCCCACTTCTCTAGCAGATCATGGCATTTCCCTGTAGCATGTCCTATGACCCTACAGTGTCTATGTATAGGTATTCTTTGTAGAGGATAGTTTTTGGAGATTACCAGATCCATTCAATTAGCTTTCTTTTCTTACCTTTGCACTAGGTTAGCATTCATTTTCCTAGTTTTGGCTTCCCACTTCTCTTGCAGAACATGCATTGCCATGTAGCATGTCCTATGACCCTATAGTGTCTACGTATAGGTATTTTTTGCAGAGGATAGCTTCTAGAGATTAATGGATCCATTCAATTGGATTTCATTCTTACCTTTTAGGGATTACTCAAGTGATATTGTATGTTGCTTATCCCCTATATTTCATCTCTTTTTGTATAGTTTATCTCTTCCATTTCAGTACCATTCATTTCCTTTCCTGTTATATGCCAATCTTCTCTGTCACTTATCCAATCTGTTGGGAAAGTGCTTGCTTACACTTAAAGCAGACAAAGGAGTAGCAACGGTAATTTTGGATAAATCAGATTATGAGAAAAAGATACTAGAGCACCTTTCAACCAGTGGCAGTGTGGAAATTGTCTACCAACCCTCTCAACAAGGTTTCCAATACTGTAAAAAAAAGCCATCCAGAATTCCTCTCTAGATGAAAACACCAAGAAGCGACTTATGTCCCGTAACCCATGGTCCCAAGAATTTATGGATTATCCAAGATTCATAAGAATGGGAATCCTTTAAGACCTATTTTGAACACTATTGGCTCACCTACCTACCAGCTAGCTAAATACCTTGCTGCAATATTAAAACCTCTTGTAGGTCATACCAGCTCTTTTGTCAAGGATTCGAGCTCCTTTGTAGATATGATAAAGGATACCTCAATAGATACTAAAGATATGCTTATTAGCTTTGATTTTGTATCCTTGTTTACAAATATTTCACTTGATGTTGCGTTGTAAGTTATTAAGGAAGTCACTAACCCATAAACAACAAGCTTAATTGAGGTTTGCCTTAGATCCATGTTCCAGGTTCCTAGGTGAATTTTATGAACAAACTAGTGGTGTTGCCATGGGTTCTCCCCTCTCCCCCATTGTTGCCAATATATTTATGGAATATTTTGAATCTAAAGCCATTATCTCTTATCCACTTCAGCCCAATGTTTGGAAAAAATACGTTGACGATACAAATGTGATTTGGCCCCATAGTAACGAGGAGTTAAATAAGTTTGTTCTTTACCTGACAACAATTCGAACACATTCACTTCACCATGAAATTGAAGAGAATTCCGACATTCCTTTTTTAGATGTTAGGATTATCAAAAAACTCGATGCCACTCTATCCCATCAAGTCTTTAGAAAAGAAACTTACACTGTGCAATATATCCATGTTGATTCCCATCATCATCCTTCTCAAAAGCTAGGTGTGATAAACACGCTTTCAAGGAGAGGCCTCAAAATTTTGAACAAAGATCACATTGACGAGGAACAAAAACACCTCATCCAAGTATTTATGAAGAATGGTTATAAGGAATATTAAGTCACGAATATCATCCATAAAACCAAACCTAGGTCAAGAACCAAAGAACATGATAAAGACAAACCGTCAATAGTCCTTCCCTTAATCCAGGGTGTCACTGACTCACTGATAGGATTGCAAGATTTCTTTAAAAAAAGAACATTATCACATATTTCAAACCCCACAACAACATCAATGGATTGATGAAACCATCAAAGACCCTATCAATCCTCATCTATTCTAGGGAGTTTATGAAATTTCTTATTCTTGTAAGAGATCTTATATCGGAGAAAATGGTCACCCTTTTCAATCTAGGATAAAAGAACATGAATCTGACATCAGACTCAATCGAACCCAATCCTGTGCTCTAACCGAACACTCTAATAACACCAAACACTTGTTATGCTTGGAAGACACCAAGGTCCTTACCAAAGAAGACAACTATAACTTGAGGAATGTAATGTCCCCCTCTAATTAAGCATCCAAAACACTCGCTAACCTACTTAATTCCCATAGGTTCGAGCAGGTACTGCATAAGACAGAATTGACTAAGGGAATTTGATACTTAGAGCAGATCTGGACATTCATTTAGTGTTAAAGTCATCAGTCGGATAAAAGAATCCTTATTTATTTAGGCTTAAAAGTCAACACCAAATTAGGATTGCATGCATGCAAAAGTGAAGCATAAACCCTAAAGTGACATGCAAACCCTAAAAGCACATGAGACTCTATTTAAGAGGGTTACTGGACTAAAGAGAATATCTATTATTATTTTTGTTGATTTTGGAGTTTTGAGCAGCAACACAACGTGCAACTGTGACAGTTGTGCTTGAAGACGGTGTCTTCAGCTAACAAGGGTTCGGTAGTGAAATATCTTCCCTAAAATATTTCAGGATAGACCATCTAGGTTTATCAATGACATCCATCGTGTTTATCCATATCCAACGATTCAGTATCTACCGGAATATTTTTTGTAGGTTCATCAGTGCAACTAGGGGGATTTAGTTGGAAAACCCCAAAGCATTCACTGGGTCTCTGAATCCCATTTTTTCCTCTGTATCCTGGAATCATAATCATTAGCAAGGTCACTCTACTACCTTGAGTGACTGGCAGCTTCTTATTTGCTTATCTGGAGCATCTACTAGGAGATATGTGCGGTTAGGGGGTGTGATCAGTAGAGCAAGAGATCAATTCACTAGCTAGGTCATAGGGGTCCAAACTCATGCATGCTCTGGTCATTCTCATTGTCAGGAGAAGACTCACATATCAGCAAAGTTCCAGCTTCATCTGATACTCCTTCCATAAAAAACATCACCTTCAGTGTAGACAAGAGTTTCCTTGCTGCTGGGGTTCACAATGGAGGAAAGGAGCACCATTAGCCCACTTATCTGAAACTTTATGCATGCAGCTATCTCGGGATTATTATCAGTCAGGTTATCAATGGTAAGTGTTAAATTCCTTTCTGCAAACCCTATCCCTAATTTAGCTATTTTTAGGGTATTTTTGCATGCACGATTATTTTGTATTTTTGCACATGATTGAGTGTACGAGTCAGCATTATACACAGTGTGAGTAGAATATCAGTATTTGGGATACTACAGTGGTATCATAGCATGCTCCTTTCCATTTTTGGGCTTGAACATGAGAATTAAATGAATACAAAAGAAGACACTTTTGTAACCTATAGGAGAAGGAAGAGTAGGTACACTGAGGAATTTGAGGATATCCAGCTAGAAGATACCAACTCAGACATGGACCCAATAGGGATACACTTTGACAGAGGGAAAGGAACAGGAGAGGACAAATCCAGGATGGAGTTTCGTAGCTTGGTGAGTGCATTGCATGATCTAGCTAAAGGGAAAAAGGAAGTCTTGCATGCAATAAATAGGTTGGCGACGAAACCAAAACCAGGAC
>LPNX011061313.1:55752-83529 GCA_001517045.1 Pseudotsuga menziesii | reverse complement strand
GAGTTGCAGAAAACCTTGGGTAGATTGGCCATCCCAAACTTTGATGGGGTTCGTGGAGGTTCAGCAAGAATATGGGTTCAGAAGTTGGATACTTATTTCCAACTCAAACTCATGACAGAGACATATGCCATTAAATTGGAAACACTACAGCTAACCGGAGAAGCTCATGAATGGTGGTACCATGAACCTAAGTCACATGATTCGGTGAATTTAAACCTTGAGGTTCGAAATTCGCTGAATTCCAAGGAAAATAAAAAATTCGAATTAGATTCAGTGAACGTCAAAAACGATTTTGAAAATGAACTTCATTGAATTCTATTTTTATTTGAATTCTAATTTAAATGTGAACTTAATAACAAATTGAATAAAAAAATTCAAAAACTAAATCCGGCGGTTTTAACCCTAGGCGACTGCACTCACGGTTTATGATTCGGGTTTACGCGCTCATACCCAAATTCATGCCACTCTCACGGTTTATGATTTGGGTTTACACGCTCATACCCAAATTCATGCCTCTCTCACGCCTCAAATTCACACATGCTCAGTCCCCAAATTCATGTCGCGGCCTGCACGGAGCAGTTTCTTCTTTTCTCTATGCCCGCAACCGCACAACGCGAAAGGGATTTTATGGTTTCCCTTTGTTTCTTCTTCACCTTTGTTCATGAACAGTGAATCGGAGGCTGCATCTTTCTTGTATGTTGTAGTCTGTAGATAGGAGCCTCAGTGCCCACTGCCGAGTGACCCATTGCCACTAAAGCCTCAAGTCACGACTCACAGCTCAGTGAGCTCGCATACTCATGACCCGACATCGAAAATTTTGTTACAACAACATCAACTCACACTGCACAGCTGGCAATTTTGTTCCAGCGACATCAACTCACAGCTGATAATTTTGTTACAGGTATGATGGTATCCACCTTTCACTACCCGTAACCCAGTTAGCAAACCTCCATGGTTCTCTGAAGTTTGAACTCATTAACTTCTAACTTCTAAGCTTGTTGCTCTGCATCTTACTATTTTAAACTTTTATGCTCTAACTTCTAACTTCAGTCTTCTATCATATATGCTTTTTTTTCAAAGACTAAGACATGTTTTTAAAATACAAGTTTTAGATCCATAAATTTTGTGCATTGGATTTAATTCTAGTTTCATTTCCTAGCTTGCATCTTAGATTTAAGTTTGTAGATCTAAATCTTAGATTAGTTTCAAGTTTGATTTATTTTGCTAATGACTAATGGGTGCATGAGTTGTTTGGATTTTTGTTTGTTGTAGGTATTGAGAGGAAAATAAAGTGCAAAGGTGAAACAAAGAGAGACTTGAACCTAAAACACTTGGAGACTACCCAAAGAAGAAGAGAAACACATCAAGAAACCACAAGGAAGATCCAAAACCCAATGAAGATGGTGCTAAACAAGAAGATCTAAAGCTTCTCACTCTCCTTTTTGTAAAAGAAGTCATAAGACTTCTTGTTCCAATTTGTTGCCTACTTTTAGTTTCCAAAAGGTTGAAAATCCTCAATATTGTACTTGATTAATAAAAAGGCTAAGTGGTATAAGACCTCCCATGGTTTTTGTTTTCCTTCCCCCATTTGGGGAAGAGCCTTAGGTTGTCCTTTTGTTTGGTTATTGGCATGCTTAGAGTAGTTTCATTTTATGCTTAGAACACTAATTGCTAGTTCAGTTTATTTTTGCTAAGTTAGTTTCTTTCAAGTCATTTTTTATTATTCTTTTTGAGCTATCACTTGGTTTCCACATTTACAATCTTCTTGTCTCTTAAAAAAAACCAAAGTCTCTTGAACTTGCCATAACCCAAGTCAAGAGAACTTTCTGTTAGAGAGTATAGTTACATTGCATTTTCCTTGCATTAGGCATATAGATTAGCCAAAGTCTCTTGAATTTCTGTCATAAGACAAATTCAAGAGCACTCTCTATGGGAGAGGTTCATCTATGTGCTCATAATTAATAAAATATTTCCAACATGCATTCCCCATAAAATTTACGTCCTTGCTTTCCATCAATTAGTATGCTCTGTCGACCTTAAAAAGTTGGATTCGTACTCAGAACGGTGATTGGAAATTGATTATTCTTACAAGTGACAACCATAAGTAAAACTTTCAACCCCATAACCAATGAACCGACGTTGTCAATAAATACTGAGGTTGTGGGAAAATTCTTGCTAGTGACGCCGGAACAAACCGTTGTCTCAGAGATCAAATAGGTTGGTTAAGTTGCTTGGACACCTAGCCTAGAATACTGGACAGTCCGACATGTCATTGAGAGGAGCCACTGAAGGTATATCTTCAGGTTGATACCTTGTGTTCTTAGCCATAATAATCAAGATCACTAAAAAATTATAAAATTTACAAAGAACACTTACAAAATGATCTCACAAACACACTGAATGCTTGTATCTTTGCATCCCAAGCACTACAATCTTGACTCTGTTACCCATTTCATTTATATATCTAAAGTGCATATTTTATTTCATTATGGTTTCCTTTGCTTAAATCAATCAGTTGTGTTGTCCTTAAATTATTGCAAGTATACCTTTGTGCTATTTAAATTTTAGATATGTGATCTTTCAAAGCATAATAAACTCCTAAACAACACGCATTCGCATCACCATACACCAAAACCACTAAAAATACATTGAGCCATAGAAACTCTTTGTTAGGGACTACCCCCCTTGGATTCGTTATGAGTTAGCCTAAAAAGAGGAGCTAGGAGTAGGTGACAGTACCTTGCTTTGTGCTTTTCCCCAAGGCCACACCTCTCCCACTTTCATAAGTGAGGATATAGCTTTCAAAAGATTTATGCTGCTGGTGTGCATTCGGCGGACAACAGGGTCACAACACCACTACAAGGGTGGGTGAAAGCCTACAAAGCCTCCACTCTAAAGGATGCAATCAAAAGAGCCAAATATCTCCAAGACTCAGTTCTAAAGAATAGGTTTCCACTCAAGACAACCTTTCCAGTTAGAGACAAAGATAGGAAACCTTTCTAGCAAGAAATATTGAAGAAAACTTGGTTAGACAACGACACAAGGAAAGACTTGAGATGGAAGAAATTGTGTTTTACTTGTCAGTAACCATGGGTTCCAGGACATAGGTGCTCAGGAGAGGCCAAATCCCACTACATAGAGGTATATTTAGACAGTGAAGGGGAGGACTACAAGCAGGAAACAACAGAGGAATTGCGGGCAGCAGAGGAGGAGTCACTCGAAGGGGATACACCAAAGGGAGCGATTGCTACATTATTCGAGGTGCCTAGGTTTCATACTCTCAAGGTTAGAGGAGTAGTAAAGGGCCACAGAGAAGGAGTATTTATTGATGGGGGAGCAACCCATAATTTCATTAATGCAGCATGGGCGGCTAAGAGGGGTTTTCCGACAGAGAAGTTTGAGGGATTTACTATCGCAGTAGCAGGAAACACTAGCATGGAGTGCAGCTATTGGGTTCCTAAACTGAATGTCACATTAGGAAACTACCATATGAGAGACTCATTTTATGTAGTGAATGTGGCTGATACAAATGTATTATTAGGCGTCCAATGGATTTATTCAATAGGAGAATATACTACAAATTACAGGGCAATGGAAATGGAATTCCAGGGACTGAATGGGAAATGGGTAGTTTTGAGGGGCATGAACACTTATCCCCCAAAACCAGTCTCTTCACAGAGAATGGAGGCCGTGCTTAGGCATGGTGACATAGAATGGTTAGTAGAGTGCTTGGTCACCTTTAGGAAACCTCCAAAGAACAACACCCAACACCCAGCGGATATTCAGGCATTATTGAAGAAGCATGAGAAGGTATTCCAGGATCTTCCAGCAGGTAGACCACCAGACAAGGGATTTGGGCATATCATTGAGTTGGAGAAGGGGACTCAAGCAGTCATCACCACTCCATACAAGAATCCCAAAAGCTACAAGGATGAGATCGAGAAAACGATCAAGGAATTACTAGAACCAAGATATATTAGGTCGGGTTCTAGTCCCTTTGCATCATTAGTGGTCTTAGTTAAAAAATAAGGTTGGCACATTGCGAATGTGTATTGATTACAAATCCCTCAACAAAAATACCATCAAAAATATGTATCCCATCCCTAGGATTGATGAACTAATGGACGAGATACGACATGCCAAATACTTTTCAAAAATTGATCTCCGATTAGGGTACCATTAGATCCAAGTAAGGGATCAAGACATTCCCAAGACAGATTTTTGTTGCCACTATGGATACTATGAGTTCTTGGTCATGCCTTTTGGAGTCACCAATGCTCCAGCTACCTTCCAGTCGTGCATGAACCACACTTTCAGGGCTCAGTTATGAAAGTATTTGCTAGTGTTCTTTGATAATATTTTAATTTACAGCAAAACTTGGGAGGAACATCTAAAACACTTAGATGAGGTATTGAGAATTATGGAAGATCACTCGCTTTACGCGAAGATTTCTAAATGTGAATTCGATATGAAAGAGATGTTGTATCTAGGACACATAATCGGTGCAGAAGGGGTACAGGTTCATATGGAGAAGATTAGAGCTATCCGGGATTGGCCAACGCTGAAGACAGTTACTGAACTGAAGGGATTCTTAGGCCTTTTCACCTACTACAGGAGGTATGTTAAGGAATTCTCTCAATTTGTCTCACCACTCACCGACCTCACCAAGAAAGGGGCATTCACATGGACAGAATTGGCACAACGTAACTTAGAGGAAATGAAAACCATCATGAGTTCATGCCCAGTTTTGTCCCTACCAGATTTCTCAAAACCATTCATAGTGGAATGTGATGCTTTAGGATAAGGGATAGGAGCCGTACTGATGCAAAACCATCACTCGATTGCATTTGAAAGCTGAAAAGTGAAGGACTATGAGTGCCACTACTCGATATATGACAAAGAGATGTTAGCCATCTGACATGCCCTCACTAAATTTAGGTAGTACTTGGTGGGAAGCAAATTCAAAATCAAGATAGATGATAATATCCTCAAGTACTTCTTGTAGTAGGAGTTAAATGAGCGCCAATAGAAATGGGTCAGCAAGGTGCAGGCTTACAATTTCAAGATAGAGTATGTGAAGGGTAAGAACAATGTAGTAGTTGATGCCTTAACCAGATGACCAGCTTCATTATCTCTCATGAGTATATACACAGATTGGAGGTCTCTTCTCTTAGTAGAGTACTTCAAATACAAATTTGCTTGTGATTTATTGGATGGACATATCCAGGATGATAGGTACAGAATTATTGATGACATCATCTATTACAAGGGAAAGATATACCTTGTCCTAGAATCAGCTTTAAAAAGGAAGATCATATAGGCATCACATGACTCGTTGTTATCAGGGCATTAGGGTTTCTTGAAGACCTACAGGCAGATCCATGAGAGGTTCTCATGGAAGGGCCTCAAAGGGGAAGTAATGCAACACATTCGGGAATGCAGCATCTACCAGCAAAACAAGATCGAACACACTGATCCGGCAGGGTTACTTCAACCATTACCGATATCAGAGCAGAAGTGGGAAAGTACCTCAATGGAATTCATTACAAGGTTACCCAAGGTAGAGGGACAAGATTTCTTATATGTAGTGGTAGATCGGTTGACCAAATTTGCTCACTTCTTTGCTATCTCTTTTGATTATTCAACAACACAGGTAGTCGATTTATGTTTCAAAGGTTTTCAGACTACATGGGCTACCCAAAACCATTGTCGATGATTGTGATAGTAAATTCACCAGTGCTTTCTGGCAAGAGCTATTCAGGTCGGTAGGGACCGAACTCGCTACAAGTACAAGTTTCATCTGCAAAGCGACGGGCAGATGGATATTTTCAACAAATGGGTTGAAGGGTATCTACGCAATTATGTAGCAGGACAATAGAGAAGATGGATTAAATGGATACACTTAGGGGAATACTGCTACAATACTACCTAACATATGTCTATCAGGATTACACCTTTTAAAGCACTGTATGGCTATGAGGCACTTAACTTTTTCGATTTAGCTTTTGGAGACAGCAGAGCACCCAAGGCAAAAGATTGGGTATAGGACAGTTAGGATATTCTTAAGGTCCCAAGGGAGAACTTACAAGCAACAAAGAATCAGCAAAAGCTACACGCAGACAGACACATGATTGAGATGAGTTTTGAGGTAGGAGATCTAGTATATTTACTGCTACAACCCTACCGGAAATCTTCTCTCAAGAAAAAGGAGTAGAAAAACTGAAACCTCGCTTCTATGGTCCTTACAAGGTATTTTGGAAGGTTAGAGAGGTGGCTTATGAACTAGAACTCCTGGAGGAGTGCAAGTTTCACAATGTGTTTCATGTGTCCAATCTCAAGAAAACATCAGGACAACACATTGATCCATCCACAGAGTTTCCTCCCTTAGATGGTGAAGGGCTGCTGGTACTAATTCTAGAGAGAATCCTACAGGTGCGAGAAAGGAAGCTCCGAAATAGGGTGATTCGAGAATATTTGGTAAAATGGAAAGAATTACCTATGGAGGATACCACATGGGAGGGAAAGAAGGTATTGCAGCATCCTATTTTGCAGTAGCTTGAGGACAAGCAATTTCAAGCGGGGAGGACTGTAATGTCCCCCTCTAATTAAGCACCCAAAACACCCGCTAACCTACTTAATTCCCATAGGTTCGATCGGGTACTACATAAGAGGGAATTGACTAAGGGAATTTGATACTTAAAGCATATCAGGACATTCATTCAGTTTTAAAGTCATCAGTTGGATAAAAGAAGCCTTATTTCTTTAGGCTTAAAAGTCAATATCAAATTAGAATTGCATGCATGCAAAAGTGAAGCATAAACCCTAAAAGTAACATGCAAACCCTAAAAGCACATGAGACTCTATTTAAGAGGGTTATTGGACTAAAGAGAATATCTATTATTATTGTTGTTGATTTTGGAGTTTTGAGCAATAACACATCATGCAGCCGTGACAATTGGGGTTGAAGACGGTGTCTTTAGCTAACGAGGGTTCAACAGTGAAATATATGCCCTAGTCTCTTTCAGGATATACCATCCAGGTTTATCAATGACATCCATCATATTTATCCATATTCAACGATTCAGTATCTACCTGAAGATTGTTTGCAGGTTCATTAGTGCAGCTGGGGGGATTTAGCTGGAAAGCCCCAAAGCATTCTTTGGGTCTCTGAATCCCAGTTTTTCCTCCATATCCTGGCATCATCTTCATCAGCAGGGTCACTCTACTTCCTTGAGTGACTCTCAGCTTCCAATTTTCTCATCCGGAGCATCTACCAACAGATCTATGCAGTTGGGGGGCTTGATCAGTGGAACAAGAGATCAATTCGCTATCTAGGTCAGAGGGGTCCAAACTCATGCATGCTTCAATCATTCTCATTTTCAGGGGTAGGATCACATCTCAGCAAAGTTCCAGCTTCATCTAACACTCCTTCCATAAAAAACGTCACCTTCAGTGTAGAAGATGGTTTCCTTGTTGCTGGGCGTCACACTAGAAGAAAGGAGCACCATTAGCCCACTTATTCGGAACTTTATGCATGCAGCTATCTCTAGAGTATTATCAGTCGGGTTATCAGTTGTAAGTGTTAAATTCCTTTCTGCAAACCCTAGCCCTAATTCAGCTCTATTTTAGGGTATTTTGCATGGCAATTTTGCATGCACGATTATTTCGTATTTTTGCACAAGATTGAGTGTACGAGTCAGCATTATACATAGTGTCAGTAGAATATCAGTATTTGGGATATTACAAGGAAACTTATAGAAGTTTTCGAGATCATAAAGCATCCTCAAAATTTGAATAGGAATGGTGGTTGGGATATTAGTAACCACTAGATTCGACAATTTGATCAAAGAAAAGCTCCCAAGCAACAAATAGAATACGACCTTGTAGGTTCTTTAATCAACTCAGAATGTGTGCCCCTCAGGCCCTTTGTTGATCATCACAAATCCCTTTCTTTATTTGTAATGCAGTATGAATGAACATGTTTCCGATGTCCAAAAGGATTGGGACTACCATCATCACCTCCAAAACTTGAAATTTTACCCCCAGAAGCTTACATCGCTACTTTTGTTCGGTCTTGACAGCAAGTTAAACATCCCCATTTTCTAATGGTCTCTCAGGCATACATGCTTTGAATGCAGTCATAGTAGATATAGGCTCAGTTGATACTAGATATTAAACAACAACAAGCACATAAGGAACCATAGACACTAGTCTGGCAACCCTAGGGGCTACATCTATTGGAAGATTTATTTGCACTGACCCAGCGCAAGTGGTTCAGTCATCATTGCTAATAGTTCCAAGCATCCCTTGTATGCTTGGTAACTCAGTTTCTTTCATTTTTTGAACCACCTCTAGCAAGAGAATCATCAATACTAATTTTGTTGTATGATTCAAAATAGGGATTCGTGTACTAGGAACAAAAGTTGGCCTCCTTTCTGATACAAGACTCATTTGTTGCTGATACATTACCTTCAAGCTCAGTGCTAACTAAATTGACTTTCTAGCAAGAATTCTAAAGGATAATGGATGGTTTTAATTACCATGGTATGTTGTTCTCTCTTTAATTACAATTCTTATTTATTTCAGATATGGAAATCCAAAAATGTCCAGAACTGTCTCAGCTCCCTTTTACTCACAGGCATGTCCAGGTCTGTAAGTAGTGCTTCCAATTACTGTTGTTCCACCCCTTTACAAAATTCAAAATTCAAACATGCATACACATGATACAAGGAGGGTAAAATCTTCTCTCTACTTCAAAGCATCCATCTTTTATGAGACTTGGGAATACTGCTATTAATAACTCCTGTAGAGTAAACATGTCCATCATAGTCAAATTCTTAATGTAACCAAGTATCTTGCACTAGTGTTGGGATTTATCTAGAAATAATGCATGACCCTTTGCTTCAATAAATAACAAGTTTACTACTCTCTGGTGTTCTTTCCCTAAATCTATGAATACTTCGGTCTTCAAATGCAACACTATAAGAGAATCAGGATTTATAACTCGAATATTTGGACATCCAATAATCAACAGACATAACACTGTTGATCGGGCCTTCTAATACAAACCTCCAAATGAGATTTTAGATGCAATTTTAGTGGTAGTTATCTATATCATTTCCCCTTGTTTCTTAGCATTCAACAAACAATCATGGTCAGAACAACATTGCAAATTTTAATCCAGTTATCATCGCTTAAACCTGATTTGGTCATACATAGGCATAGACAAAGTACTTATCTTAGGTTTGTTCTATTGCTGAGAGCTAACCATGCTTCATATAGCTTTGATGGATGCTTTAAAATTCATGACCAACAGTCCAAAGTGGAAAACTTCCACCAGTCAAGCTACTCCAAGTGCTACGGACATCCATGCAATATGGGGGGTAACAGGCAACTCATGCTTTTAATCATTTTGCTCCTACAACTTTTAAAGGGTTTTTAAAGCAATATTTTATTTAGCATGTTAATTCAGATCTGTAAGTTCAAGCACTATTAATACTTAATTGCATTTTCTTGCACTTTCAAACACCATGAATCATAAATCTGGATTAGCATTTGAAATCTATTGTTTTACATTTCTTCCCACATTAAATGGTTAAATTATTTCATCTGTAATTATTCTTTTAATGGTTAAGCATTTATTTTCATTTTGTTACTACATCTCTTTTTTACAAATCTGGAATCTATGTGCAATGTTTTCATGAACAATCTTCAATTTTCTAAATTGTCTTGAAGCACAGGGATGATTTATTTCTAATGTTTGTTAATAAACTATAAGCATATTTCACATCACTCATAATTGATCCTTTGCAATCTAAGTAACTTTAAAATACTAATCAAAACATTAGTACTTCGTTGCATTAGGAAATCCCCCCTTGTATTTGGATCTTCATCCAAATCATTAAAGTGAAGAGAAGTTGTTGTCTAGGTGATAGTGGCAACACTGTTAATAATTGTTCCTAGTTAAACCCATGTGAGAACCTTGACTTTATGGGTGTACCACTACCAGGAACTGAAGCAACAACTTGCCTACTAGCATGAGAACTGTTTGTAATGTCAGCCTTCATTTCTTTTACTGTTGACTCTGTGGTAGGGGCTTTCCTTTGCCATTCGTTGTCACCTTTATGTATTTTAAACCTTGCTTTCATTGTCTAGCCTTCTCTATCGTGTGATGTGATCAAAAAATTAGTTTAGTGAAAAGGAAAGAAAAATCCAGTCTCAGGATCATTTGAAAGAGACAATTGATCAACAGAATTAGTAGTTGCACCAATAATAAAGGGAGACTCGCTAAACTCGATCTATAAATGGAGGATCTTTAAGTGAATCTGGGACAGGAATTGGGCAAAGGAGAGCTAGAACTTTAACTTGATCTCAATCTATAATTGGAAGGGATCCCAGGCAGTGGTGGTGATGCTTTCTATTCTTTCACGGGTCTCCCATTATGTCTTGGTGAAATGCAAGTTTATGGATTCAATTCTTGTATTGGATCATTTAAATTGTTTATGGTTTCAGAAATCAAATTTATTAATCTAGAGTTCTTATTGTGATTTTGTGTGTTTACAATGATGAATTTTACAGGAAAAGGCCCATTCCAACGTATCCACCCAGTACTCATTTTACCAGTTTATTATACTAGTTCATTCTATTACCGAACACCCAATCCACCTGCATTCTCACTTTCTCACATTACTGCACCGCTTACCATACCACCTTCAACATGCCTGACCAAGAAGGACACTATCCACCCGGGATGGGTTGCTTAGTATGTGTAAGCAAGGATAATAACACCCAAGACATGGGTGAAGCAATAATTTTATTACATCAATGCCGTGCAATTCTATGAATACAATCAAATTGAAATCCTATTTGCAAGGAAGAGAGTATTACAACAATTTCCCTAATCATACTAAGACTATATAAATGCCCAACAATATATAGGCATAGGTAATATGTTTACATCTTAATATGTACCCTAGAAATTATACAACAATAATTAACATATAAAATTTCCATGCCAATGCTATATATATATGCACATTGCTAAAACACTAAACTATATCCATCGCTATTATTTACAAATGGTTTAACAATACCAAACGACAAATGTTAAGCAATTACAAAAACGAAATAATAGAACAGTAAGGAACAAAATAAAATAAAATAGAAATCGCAATATGCCATTTGATCCAACAATAAAAGAAGTAAACAATTAGTCACACATACATCCTTGGCCACTATACTCAGGGCTCACAATTCTTATGCCTAACCAAGAAGGATGGGTTTCTTGGTATGCGTAAGCAAGGATAATAACACCCAATGCACGGGTTCGAGTTTGAGGTGGGCGGATGCTTTGCTTATTTTGTTCTTTTGTTTTCACATATATAATATATCAAATTTTTGTGATCTAGGGTTTCTATTGTGATGTGTAAATTGATGTCTATTCCATTGTTTTTTTATTTACCAATACCACTATTCGAATCTTATAAAAAAAGCCATCAAACTACCAGCAATGTCATGGTTAAGTATTAGCGAAAATACCTCTATCTCAGCGCATTTTAGACCTCTTATTAATGTGCTTTGTGTAGTATATACTAGGGCGTATCTAGCAGTGGGATACAAGTTTCCCTAGGATTTATATCAAATCTGGTTATGATCTTTGAGTCTTGAGTGAGAAAGATCATCAAACACTTAGTGCGTAAGATCTCGCCATCACTGTATAGACCTTACAATGTAAATATGAAATTTTATGCTTACTGTGGGTGTGGTATTTTGTCAAACACTTCACTGTCGTTGTGCTACAACTTAAGGTGTGTGACTATTAGTTTGGGAATGCACTGTTGGTTGAGTATGAACTTGATATTTCATCAAACATTTAACCTATTATCCCCATGTGCTTGTGGATAGTATTACTATGTTTTCATTTGGAGATATTTATGTATTTAAAATAAGCATGCCAATCTGATTTGGTCACATAAATGATACCAACAACATCTGTAACACAAGAGAAGTCTACTGCATTCTTATTTTTAATTTCTTCTCAATAAACAGTGATAAACAATCAGATTTAGATCAACAGTATGAATTAAATAATTTCTGATTTGCAAGATGCATTAAACCTGGAAATACTCCATGGATTAGCAGCCCTGTGAGTTCTGGAAATGATGTGCAAGGCACTGGTTAAAATAGACATGTGGGTGACTGTGAGAAGAAGAATAATAGCCCTTATTTCTTTGATCTCAGAATGATGAAGAATGATTTCTAATTCAGCCCACAATATAAGAATTCGTCCAACACTGGGATCTCAGAATGTGCTTTGTGTAGTATATAGTAGGGCATATCAAGCACTGGGATACGATGCTCAAATTTCTATTTTTGGAATATATATGCAAAAGGAATTGGAGGAAGCAAATGTATTTGTTGTTGGAGAAGGTGCTCTAGGATGTGAATTCTTAAACATTTTTTGTATCATGGGGTATTTCTTACATTCTTCCAAACTCCTCCACCTTCTTCAAGTTTGATACAAGGAAAATTCATTGATCCAAAGTGGCTACACTGCATTTGTCGAGAATGTTGATCTGAGAAAATAAGCTCCAGTCTTCCTTCTCGTTTACTTTCATGGAATTTGCATCACTATTACACCACCGAATGCCAACAAGAAGTTTTCACATTCCTGCCTTTCACTCCACAGAAAGGACTACTATGCATTTTAGGACCATGAGTTTCCCAAGGCCTGTAATTAAGTTCCCATACTTTACCACCATACTCCACCCCTCTCCATCCTTTTCCATTACTACAACTACAACATCTGCTGCTGCATCCAGGTCTATAATATGTAAACATTTTTGACCAACCTAACATCAATTCGGTTCATACAATTTGAAGATATCTGATGGTATCGATCGAATTCATTTGCATATATCTGTAGAAACGAGGAAGGTGAGCGATTGGATAGCTTACTCTTCATAGTATCAGGGAATCCCTCATTAGACAAGAGGATTAGCTCTCATAGGAGCTTCCTGTAGAAGTACAGACACAGGTCCGAGAGTGTATGACCATTGTATCTGCTCCCAAGTGACTCATTAGTCAAGTATGGCTCTGACAAATTATTGCTTGCGTCTAAAAATTGCATTTTGTCATTATTTGATGAAAATGAGTTTTTTTTCTTTGTAAGTTGTATAAGTTGCATCACTCCCTATGTACATTCTTGGTTATTTTGTTTATAGTTCTCTTCTTACCATCCAGTTTTCTAATTGTTTTATATGAGATTTTAAATCTAGGGTGACATATTAGTGTGACAACCCAAGGTTTTTATATGGTGAGTGAACCTGGGTAGTATATGGAGAATCTCCTGGAATGGTTTCTATTATCTCAGCCAATTTCTTTTCTGCAATGTTTCACCAAGTTTCTCGGGTAGGTGTACATGGAAACAAATCCCCTAAATTTTAGGAAACAATGGGGTCCCCAACATAGGGAATTAAATTTTTTTCTTTCCTTTTGGAAATTTGCTACTTTTATTAACAACAAATATAAGACAAGGGTACAAACAGGAATAGTTCCATCAAAACTAAAAGAAAGGCCTTCACATCTGATTGTGCCTCAATAGGACAAATATATACATTACTTAAAATGAGGACCTATATCCCTGGAAACTCCACCGCTAGGTGCTGGAAACACATTTGGGTGTTTCAGAAATGTTTCTTTTGTAGAGAGTGTTACCAACTATTTTGTACAATAGTTGAACTCCCTATTAAGCCGCCAGCTATTGAGCATGATGAATGCTCATCTCCAAAGTTTAGAAGTTCAGTGTGCTCTAGAGTTAGCCAGTTTTTGCTAGCTTTTTTTATTTTTTGTAAATACATGTTCATACCCCTTAGGGAAATTGTAAAAAATGTCCTAGCATTTAACTTTTATAAAAGGCTCGGCTTCCCGGACTTGAGCATCAAGCCAACTAGCCTAGAGTGTTTTTTCCCTTGGTTATTATTGGTTGTTGAACAAACGACTAATAATTTCTGAGTTTCTCACTCACACATCCAAAGCTAGGGTAGTCGTCTTGGTGTTTTGGCCTTAGGAGGTTATTACAGCCTTCGTGTTAGTGTTTTTCAACATGTTAGGAATTTGGATTGAGTCGTATGAACATGTACTAGGCCCCCCAGAGTTTTGTTTGATTCCGAGAAAAATATTTTTTTTGGTTTTTTAAGTCATTTTTTAATGGTTTAAATGGAAAAATTCAAAATGTAAAAAATGTGTGATCCGGAGTCCGTTTTTGGCGTGGTTGGGCTCATTTTCAAGCCTAGGGAAACATATTTACTCTAGGGGCCACTTTAACTATATTTCGACCATCTGAAGCATCCCGAAAGACATCGTTTGGCTAACAGAGCATCAGAGTGGCATTTTAATGCTAAATTTGGACAAAATGCACTAAAGTCCAAATATTAAAAAGGTCAAAAAAATTAATATTTTAAAGGTGGGGATGACATAGAGGTGGGTCCATCATGCCATTCAACCCACTTCATAATGTAATGGATTTCCAAACTTTGGTTTAAAATTGAAGTTTGAATTGTTTTAAAAAAAGAAAGAAAGAAGGTGACGTGAATGTGAAAGCTCACACTAGCGAGTGGAATGTGAAGGTGTGAGTAGGTGAGCGTGGACCCCACCTCACTTAAGAGTTTTCATTATAAAATTAAACCATGATATTATATCCATGAGTGGGTGAGGGTGGACCCCTCCCCACTTAAGACTTTTCATTATAAAATTAAATCATGATATTATATCCATTACATATCATGACATGGTGTATCAAGCGAATGGTGGAGATGGGGATTGACGTCAACATGAAGTGGAGCCTCATGCTAGCAAGTATGGAGGGTGTGATTCTATTAAGTGGGGACCCCTTCACCTTAAGAATTATTTTATTAATCCAAAACCATGATATAGTAAGGTGTATCCAAAGCAAATATTTGCACATCGCATGGTTTCAAAGGCTTGAGATGATGTAACGTTATGTTAAAAGTGTGAGCATGGTTGCGTTAGAGTGGGTGAGGGTGGACCCCTCTCTCCACGCATTGAATAAAAAATATGTGGCATATGTTATGTTCACAATCCTTATGTTAAATAAGTTTAAACCTCCATCGCCTAGCTGCCGTACGGTTCACGTTAAGATCAAAGACTCGTGCGTGTGGAGTTTGGTGAGGAGATTGGATGACTTGCTTGGTTGGTGGGAGGCTAGTGGTGTGTTGGAATTTGTTGGGTGAAGAAGGTTAGTTCCTTTTCACTTTAAATTTGTTTTAGCTCAGTTCGATTCCTCTTCAACTGAGTCACACTGAGCTTGATCCTTAGTTCATTAATTCCCCCCCTAGGGCTTGGTTTTTGTATAAATAGAGGCTCTTATTCCTCATTCTAGATGGAAGGAAGGAACCTTTGATCTTGTAATTCTCTGTAATTGTTTAATGACTAAAATTTAAGACTTTGGAGGTCCATCCTATGCAAGATTTGTTTCATGGTGAATACTTGTGCTTCATGAGGTGATATTAGCTTAGTTTTATTTCTTCGTATGAAAATTGTTGTATCATTTTCAGCTTAAGAAGGATATATATAGTCCATAGAATAGGAATTTGAGGTTTTCAAGTTGCTTATTTGTGTTTAACTAGCTAAGATTGGAAAGTAACATGATGTAGTCGGTAATACTAGTGTTCTTTGCATCTTATTTATGTTATCACACTGGATTTGAACACTATTTGTTTGAGGTTTTATAGATTTGCAGATCATCACAAGTGAATCAGAACCCAAAGCTCGGTTGCTTCCTCTTTCTCTTCACTGCCCCCTATTTAAAATCTAATGCTTCTTGTATTGCAGGAACTCTTTATTCTTCACTACATTCAAGTTGGGGCTTGAGATCCTTCTTTCTTCAAGCAAATTTATCTCTCTCTCTCTTGGTTACTTTATTTACTACAAGTTAAATCAAATCTAAAGAATTTATCATTCCTTTTTACTTTTCCTATGTTTAGATCTAAAATATCGCAAGTTTTCATCTCTAAATATTAGATCTCAATCACTAGTTGCTTTAGTACTTAGAAGTCCAAATTTTCCCATTTTTACAAGTACTAAAGTAGTGTAATTTTTATGTATTTTTTAAGTATTAACCCATTGATTTTTCACTATAAGCTTGCTAGTTTTTAGCAGGTCTATGAAAAAAGAGAAGAATACACTGCCGAAATTTGGAGTTTTAGGCTTGCTGGAGCATCCAGACTTAATTTTGCCATCCCCCTTCTTCATTCCCTTGCTTTCCCAAGTATTTTTAGGCTTTTTTTACCCATTTTTTCAAGATTAAAAAGCACCCTTTCTTTTTAAATCATTGTAACAGGTTAATAAAGAGCAAGTGGGACAAAGGCCCCCACACCCCCCTTCCCCCAGTTGGGGGGAGCATGTATCGCCTCTTTTGCTTTCTTTTTTTATGTTTTAGTTTTGCATGCATAATAGTTGTTTAGAGTAGTTTAGTTTGTTTTTTCTTTCATTAAGTTAAAAGGAAAACTTCGTTTAGTTTAATTTTATTTCAAAGCTTTCTTTCCTTTTATATAAATTGCAAAAAGTAAAAAGAACCAAATCCTCTTCAATCTCACTGAAAAGTGGATCAAGAGCACTCTCTATCGGAGAAGTTTAATTATTTTAGATTAGTTTTTTTATCATTGTGTTAAAGTAATAAAATGAATCCAAAATCTCTTGAATTTCATCGAAAGGTGGATCAAGAGTGCTCTCTATCGGAGAGTTTACTGTTTTATTTATTTCCTTTTGGCATATGTTTCTTGTTCTCAATAAATCTCTTGAATCTCGCCTTAAGGTGAATCAAGAGTGCTCTTTGTCGGAGGGTTGTTACAATGGTTCGTCTTCACATCTAATTAAAATCGGAATAAACATTTGTGCTACGCTATGTATGCTCTACCTAGTTGGGATACCCAGAAGCAGCCGTAGACTTTTCCAATTCTCATATTTTAATCCAAGTCACCCTAATAAAAGTAACCACCCAACAAAGATAAGTGAAAATATGACACTTTGGTTAGATATTGTGTGGGAAAATTCCGCCTGGGGATGCTGAAACCACTGTACTTTGATCTTGGGGGCACCGTTAGGCTACATCCCTGGTTGGTGTAGTGTTGAACTCGCTCTTGGGACTTTGGCAGCCAACGTGTCCTTGTATGGAGCCTCCAAAGCCTAAATTCTGGACATATGTTTAGTACCGTAAGGTATATCTTGGAGATCCCCTTTCCCTGTAATAATAAACTCACCTTTAAAAACTTACATTAAAACTTACCAAGAAGCACTCGCAAAACAATCTCTTGGACCCTATTTGGCACTGGTCTTCAGTTTAATTTGCTTATTATCTGTCTAAAGCATTGCTAGTTATCTTCTTTTCATATCACGAATGCTTTGCTTTTAATCTGTAATTATTATGTGATTGGTTATCTTTAATTCTATTTGCAAGTGTTTACTGGGTATTTTATTGTAAGTTTCTTCACCAAAAAACTCCTAAACAACACCCATCTACATCAGAGACTAAAAATGGTTAAAACACAAATAGCCTTAGTAACGTTTCGTAGGGACTACCCCCCTTGGCTTCATTAGGAGTTAGCCTAAATGAAGGAGCTGGAATCAGGTGACAATACTTGGCTCTTTTCTTGGCCCCAAGGCCACACCTTTCCTTCTTGGGAAACATCAATCCAAAATATTTCTACTAACGATGTGCATTCGGTGTACAACAGAGAGATGGTGCTTCCAAAGTCACATTCAAGACAAGTTGTCCATGATTCTTAGATCCATGGTTCACTTTGACTCATAGTTCTAGGGACCCAACTTGCTCTGGGCCGTTTGGGTTTGTACTGAGAGAGTGCAATCCTTTATGGTATAATGCATCATTTGGTGCAAGCAGACGATTCCCTAATCCATTATCTATGCAGATTTTTGGGCACATGCTCAGTTGCTTGGAGTCCATTTTCAGACTAAGTTATTTCCTTCATATAGTTTGGAGTCTTAGACTCTTGTTTATTTGGTCCTAAGAAAGGCTAGATACCCCTATCTTTCTATTTGGTACTTTGAGTCCCTTTCGTTTGCATGCCAAGTTGGATGGGTTTGATGTTGGTTTCTGGAAGCCTCCAGGTTATTGTAGTTAGTGAGTGCCTACCCCCTTTCAAGTATTATCTAGATGTGATAGGCTACCTCTTGTGTCTAAGAAGGATCTGAACATGATTATCAATGCAAGAAATCAACAAGGAAATCATATGCCAATTGACAGGAATTAGGGTGCCAGGTGCCTCACTTTGCATTTTCAAGTGTGAAGTTTAGAACACATGTTAGTATGTATTGAATGCTCCAATTCCTATATACAGGAGGCCCTTGTTATCTTAAGAAATGAAGCGCTACTATTCATGTTAAAGAAAGCTACTGAAATAATATTAGATAAGAGTTTCAGTAATCAAATTTCTTATTGGGTTTCGTCATTGAAATAAGGATGAACCAGCTGCCTAGCAACAAATCACAGTAGCATAGAAATAATGGAAAACAAGATTTATGTATTCGATATATTTGTGAAGAAAACCATCTTATGTGTGTGAATGAAATAATAGTGTTTCCTAGTAGTAAATCAAAAAATCAACAACATTTTTGAGATATCTAAAAACCTCACCTTTGTTTTTTTAAAGAGGTTGGTAGTAATCCCTTTGTTAAATTATAATCTTATATATATTCAAGGAAAACAAATTAACAAATGATTCCATGAATTCCATTAGATCAATAATACGCTACTAAATAATTCTCCTCAAATACATTCAACGTATTCCATTGGAAACAAAGGAACATAAAAAAAATAGAAAGAAGTGCTAAGATTCATCATGAATAAAATGACAATATAACTGATGCAAATTTTATCCAATGGAAAGTGAGAGGAGAAGGCTTGCATGAATGTAATATAAAGGTAGAGGGAGGAATTGCCCCACGCACGTTTGTGACTAACGTTTGCTTATAAAACCTTATTTTATTAGAAGAAGTGTTAAAGGCTTAAATCACATGGAATTAATAGAGAACTTGCATATTCTGCAATAAGTGTGTGGTGGCATATCCACATGATTCGAATTCTCCTTTATGTAACATAGTTGTATATTGTTGGGATTAATGCAGATAATACTATAATTTTACCGAGCAATACTTATTAGTTTTATGTGAAATTTGTCTTGTTCAGTGTGTATTTTTCATTCCAATCCACTACACAATAATACAATTCAATTGCACTCATTGCTTGTAGATCAATGACACAATAATTTAAACACACATTAGAAGTATTTCCAACGTTAGAGGACTAAAACGATATCATCTGGATACCACTTTGATTCTTCTTTGGTTTTATCTTTATTTTAAGATCCTACATGCACTAGTGCTTTCAATTGCACAAAGTAGAAGAATCAACAAGACTTGTTGATTTAAGTTGAAACTCGTTGCGCCCTTCTTTAATGTACTTTGCAAATTTTAGCCAATTTTTTTAAAAGAATCAATCGAATATTTTTTTCAAAGACTATTATTGTGGATATATGCATATGTTGTAGTTTTGACAACCCAACTTGATGAGGAAATCAAATGAGGCCCATGAGATTCACAAAAACAAAGACCCCAAAGATTCTCATCATTCACAATGATCGATGGCTCCAACTAACCCATGACACTATAAAACTTTCAACTTACATTGTTTCTCATTAAATTATATAAATTGAAATTTCATGATATCCAATAATAATATTGTAAAGACCTTGTATTCACAACAAATTAAACTTAAATTGTTCATATAATAGTACATTTTCTCAAAGGCACTTACAATCCTTACAAATCTCTGTTGAAATGTATGTATTAAACTATTAACAAACCTTAATAATGGCCTAAACAATAACCATAAATCAAAATAAAATAACCAAGAACCAATCATATTAATAAAATGAATTATAATATGAAAACCAATAATAATAATAAAATTAATTATAATATATTCATATGGTAAATTATGAAATCTTAATATATAAATAATATATAATATTTAACATAAATTAATATTAAAAAACAAATAAAAACCATAAATCAAGCAAACAACCAATTGTAATGAACAATAACATCTTAAATTTATTAAAAAAATGAACATCAAGATCTTAAATTTATAAGTAATTTATGAATAGTTTATTATTGTTTTTAATCTTACATATATTACCCAAAAAATAGTTTGGGTTTACTCTACAAAGTTTTTTTTATTTTGATTTTAACATTAAATTATGGATCACGTTCAGGAATATGATCATTTTAACACAATAATTTTTAAATTGGGGGTTTTACGTAGAAATTAGTGTCAGAAATCACTCTTCAAGTTCATTTATTAATATATAAAAAAATTTAAAAAAATGCATCATTGGATGTAAGGTTGGACTCATTAAGAAGTGGGACTAAACGCTAGTGTGTTGTTTTCATTGGTAAAAATCATTTCCATTGTCCATCACATCCCTTGCCCATCAGAGCTAGTCTAAAGATGTCTTTGCACAATGTAAAATAAAACTAAGCAATATAATTTATATGATATGGGATATATAAACATAATTAAATATGACGTGGAGGATCTAAAATCTCGGCAAAACCAATGCATATTCACCCCAAATATCAAATAAAGCATTACAGATTCAATGGTTATGTTTTGAAATGGAATCTGAGGGCACATTGTAAGGAAATTCATACTAACCATTGCTTTTCCCATAATGCTCAATCCTCGATGTAAAACAATTTTTCCATTAGGAGGTTGTGAACACCACATAAGGGTCTCAAGGTGTTGACCATGGTGAAAGGTGGAAAGTTGGGCCATAGGACAAACATGAAGCCTGTATGGATCAAGGGTTATGAACAAGACCTTAAACCACCACATTTGACCATGCTCTGGGATGTTTGGTCTTTAAGTGGCACTATGAAGTGTCATTAGGAGGTTTTTTAACATCAAGGATGGGTATCAAAGTCGTAACCATGGTTAGGTGATGAAACTTGCGACTTGGGAGCTAAAGGAAGCTTATAGGTCTGCTTGGGAGCCATGAATAATGCCTTAGACCACCATACTCCCTCTAAATGATGATTAACCAGCATAAATCCATTTTAAACCCGGATCTATAAAGCAATGAAAGGGATCCAATTTTTTTATGTATAGTTTTTTTTATATATCTTAAACTCAAGAAATTTGATCCTTTTCTTGCTTTATAAATCTGAGTTTAATTTTTTATTTTTTATTTTATAGTCTTCATGATTTTTTTAATTACTTTTCATAAATTTTTATTTTATGAGTCGACATGGATTTTTAATTACTTTTCAACTTTTTGCTAAGGTTACATTGTGTTACAACAACTCCCCCATACCGGGTTGTAGAGCACCTCACTCCTCTAGGAGAAAAGAATACTTGACTAAAATGATAGGGCAATTCATTAACACTTAGGTATTTGATGGAATGGGAACCCATCAACTTAGGGTCTCCCTAAGTTTTTAAGTGTTGATAATTGTACTTTTTAAGTGATGGATTAATTAAATTAACTAGCATTAGGTTTTCTAAGGTTTCAATGTGTTTAATTAAATCAATGAAGAAATAAAACTAATCCCACTAATCAACCAAAGTACATAAGCTTTGCACTTAGGGTTAACATAAAAACACTTAAAGAGGGGGTCACTAGGGACAATGTCTCTTATGCAATGAAATTGATGATTATTTCATGAATATTAGGGTTAAGGGGCTGCTATATGGAATTCCCTAGGGTTTTTGAAGTCACTTCACACATAGGAAGTTGTTACACTTTTGGAGGAACATCCTAACTTTGAAAGAGGTTATATTTTGATAGAATGTCGAAAATCAATAGCATTATTTTAACTAAAACCGAGAAAATTATATTAAAAGGAGGCTATGACCAAACCATCCAACCAAATACAGTACAAAGCAGGGAGACAATATTTCAGTTTCCCACGATTCAAACCTTTCCATGTCTCTAGAACTTTTCCATCTAATTCTGTTTGAATTTTCCATTTTAGCTATCTTGCTAGTATATAGCCTTATAAAACTACCAAAATTGAAATTTGTAACACATAACTAAAAAAAGACATGGTACTTGGAGAAACCTGGAGGCCTTGAGAGTTGAGGTCATGGTGGCTGGTGCGATGTTGTTGACAAATTGGTGTTGGGTTAAGTGTGCCATTGTTTGATATCCTTCCTATTCACAAATGGTTCATCCCTCTCCATCCCTTGGTAGGTTTTCGAGGATCGAACAAAGGGGGAGGCATGGTGATCCACTCAGTGTACACGGTGTCTGACCTTCATCTTTAATTTGTAGACTTCCTCTTCCAAATTCTTTATCAACTCTTCTTGCTCACACCCACATCCATGCAGGAATCTAATCTCGATTTCCATCATTGTTATTTTTGCACTATCCCTTTCGAGATTTATCTCTTGTAGCTTTAAACCAATGAATTTCCCACTTGACCTCGTCCTTTGTTCTATGTTCTACACTGCATTTCCATCTTTCCATGTTACATAAAGAACCCCAACTTTTCCTCCAGTTCCAATTTTCTTCTTTCCTATTGCACCAATGATAACTGAGAACGTGAACAAGAGTCTATGCTACGAGATGACTCCTTTGATGCTCCAACTTGATTTCAATATGGACACAAATTAGCAAACAACTCTTTCCTATATTCCTTGATCCCTGGATTTATGATGGAAGAATGATCGATTGACCACCCTCCCTCGATGCCATTTCATGAAGAATCCCACATGCTTCAATTGGGGAATGAGAAGACGGATTTATAATTCCCTAGGGAGCATTTACTCTCAATGCATTCGGGCCTTCATGAGGAAGTACAATTTTTTGATGCCACATCTGTATTGTTTTCTTGCCTCATGTATACTTCGACAAGGTTTTTTATAATCATTAGGGGATGTGGGTCAGGTGGGAGGCCTCCCCTATTTTACATAACCCTTGCACTAAGGAATAGGCAAGGTTGGCTTGCAAGTCTGCCTCCTTGTTGTGTTTCCTCAACAAGTGAAAGAATTCCACTTTGGTGAACTTCTTGTTTCTCATAAGAATTTTGGATATCAACCAATTTAGATACAGATCCTTTGGAGGTGTTTTAGAAATCATGAAATAGATTGTCATTTTCGAGCGTCTAATGATGGTGGTATTTTGAAAGCCTTTTTATAGAGTGTTAGCACTCAGAATTTTACCCTAGGTTGCAAAGGGTAAATCCCAAGGTAACAATAGAACCACTTTAAGAGAGGAAGTTGGCCTCTTCCTTTCTAAAGAGGGATCTCTCATAGATTTTTATCAGGGCTAGATACATACACAAACAAAATAAAATTCATATGTGTTGGTGGTTGAAACAAAGAAAGCGTACATTGGGCTATGGAGTCACAAATATTTAAAAGAATCACAGAACTATTTGCATGGGAAATAGTAAAAAGGCAAGGTAGCACTTGGTTACAATCAAAATGTGTTTGGTCTGGTGATAAAGAAGAAAGAATGACTGTCCATCAATACAGAGCATCGAGGGGAATAATTTTGCATCAACTTTGGTAAGAAATATTGGTGAATACCTGAAACAATAGCCAGAGAATAACAATATGAATTCTGAACTATTACACACTCATTCCAGATATGAGAGAAAACATAATGGCAAGTTAAACAGGAATACATGCACACAAGAAGGGAAAATATAGATTGTAACTATGATATACACAGGAATATTTACAGTAACATGCCAACATTTGGCTCTGTAAATTCATTATTAAGGGTAGATCTCAAAATACATAACCCTGAACCTCATGTGTTCTAACCTTGTCTTCCTCTATTGAGGGTATATTTATAGTATCATAGGTTACACGTATGAATAAAAATCCTAACAAATTCCATGATCTAGCAGATTCGCCATGATCATAAACAAAACATGAAAGCATGATGGGATACACATGATGGATTAATTAGGGAAATTTGACAACAGGGACTCAGGCTCGCTTGATGATAATGACATTTTAGATCACCTTCGGTGGTCTGCAACAGTTTCCTTCGTGCCTACATCTTCACCCAGTGAAATCATTTTGGACCGTCGATCTACATCTGCTTAGATCTTGGCCGTTCAAAAGTACGGGGTCTACCATATTATGCAGCCCCGAAATATTTCATCTTTCATGCACATTGAATCAGCGGAATCACTTTGCATCGTAGATCCACTTCTGATCTTCAATATTGGCCATTGAAACATGCGATCCTTTAAGCCATTTCACAAATATGAAAAGTTCTTTCATCCGTGTAAGTTAGATCAGTGAAATGAATTTTCACCATTGATCTGATTCAACCTTTGATCCCCACCATTGAAAAATGCACCAGCACGCTCCATAAAGTAACCTTTGTACTCCCAAACTCCGAGTGCAATATCCAATGGGAAAAAAGACATGTCATTTATGCACATTTTCCATCGTGCAGGCCTTCGCCTGACTTTGAGTGTGCGAGTATTCCGGTCACATCAATCTCCACCATAGATATCCTTCTAACTTTGATCAAAGCCGTTGAAAACTATTGGGTCTACTCGGTCTCACATATCGGGAGATCTACTTATCTCATGCACATGTTCTCCTTTTCTGCACCATCGATCTCAGACAGAGAACTTCTCAATCGTTGACCTAAGGTAAAGATGCGGGCTAGTCGAAATTGGAAGGCGGTATTCCGACTTTTCATAACCAAAACTCCATATTCCCACTTTTCGATGTTTTCCTTTTTGCCTTTATCTTTCTGCTATTAATTCTTGCACATGATCTAGGAACTAAGATTCAATCTCATCAAAGAATTATTAACAATTACTCATGAATTGGAAATTTTCAGGAACCAAATAGGTTTCCTCTCTGTATATTATATAAACAATAAAGGATTACAATTTCCATGCATGAGCCATAGCTTAACTCAATGAATAATTCGAATAACTAAGGGACAATTCGAATTCCCATGCATGAGTCTAGCTTAACTGAATCTTTGCCATGCAATACCACTCAGTTAACCACTTGACAAAAAACCTTAATTGACTCACCAATCCTAACTGAAGTTGGAGTGCAATAAATGACTTAATCTCAACTGAAGGAGATCAAACACATGTCATAGCAACCAACCATCAAGTGCTAGTACTGCATGACTCCAATAAACCTTGATGAGGTTAACTGAAGCTGAACTGACCATCAGAAGTTGGTGAAGGCACCTAGTTCACTCCAGTTCATTAAATAATAATAAAATAATCAATAAATAATGATTAAATAATATATTTAATGCATGGAGGTGCCTTAACTAACTGTAACTGATTGGTTGAACTAAAAGTAACCCCCAGTTAGCAATTAGGTGCATGAATGTCAACCAGATCACCCCTGGAGTGCTCCAGTTATCCTCCTTGACTGTAGGAAAGGCTAAGTTAGCCTCCTTGACTGTAGGTAGGCGTGGGAGTGACTGGGAGGATGGTAATTAATGCTCCTTGATGTCAATTAAACTTAGGATAGTGGTTTAACTAGGCCAATTTGACTGAAGAGTGTGTATGATGGTAAATGTCTCCAACACCCCCCCTTAAGCTATACTCAGGAAGAGTTAGAAAACATAAAAAATGCTAGGGCCCTGGAAACAAAGGCCATAGGTCACCCTATACAATAAATCAACTGAAACAATGCTCAAAACAAACTAAGTGAGGAAAAGAGGGAAAACCCAGTGGGAACAAAACCCCCCCTCAAGCTGAACACTGAGAGTAGTCTGGATCACCCTGATGAACTCACCCCCAACAGTGAACGGAGGTAAGTGAACTTCTTTTCTGAAAAGATCTTGGTGAAGATGTCTGGAGGAATCTTCCAATTTGGAATAATAACAATGCACTCAACTGGATCAGAAATATAAACAGCTGCACGGTGAAAACTGGACCCATGTAGAGCAACTGAAATCATCTGAAGAGAGAGAAAAGGTTCTTGAGGATTTGAACCATGTGTGGAACACTCAAGAAACTGATATGTTTCAGCCTTGAACAGAAAACCATGACTGGTAAAATCAGCCCCAAATCTTAGGAGCAAGTGTCCATGCGGATGCAGAATGTTTTCCTCTTTACTAGTTCTGTGAGGAGATGATTTTGTGACCAAAGGTAGAGAATCCATGGGACTCTGGAGAGCGAATTATTGAGCTCCATAATATTATATAGCTTCATAAATATCTAATGATTCACAAAATAAAATATCAGCAACCTCATAAGAGGAAACTAACACCAAATCCCCATCAACAAATTTGAAGAAGAACTGCGGTACTTGATTTTTCACACCGGAATTGGTGAGAGCAGCTACAAGCATGACTGAAAGCTCTTGAATTTTAAAATATGAACAAAATAATATCAGATCAGAATGTAAATCAGATCTAAATAATTTCACAACAGATACAAAACTGTGAAATGAAATCAAATCCCCAGCAGCAGTTTTGAAGGAGACTTGCGGTACTTGTTTCTTCACACCGTTGATGAGAACAGCTACAAGCAGTACTGAAGGTTTATGAACCTGAAATTTTGAACCAAGAAATATCAGATCATATCCAAATAAGATCATATCATATCCAATAATTTTCATATCAGATCCAAAATTATGGTCAACCGAGACGGTGGATGCACAGTTTTCTTCTTCTTCAAAATTCTGAATTTTGGTGCATGCAATCCTGCAGGAATTTGCTGGAAGATATAGATCATGGGGAGTGAATGGATCACTTTGGTAATCTGATATTTCTTCCAAAATATCCAAGGTATCACATATTTTCACACCAGCAGCAACACTAGCGGAAGAAAAATCAAATTTCTCTTCACTTTCGGAAGCAATTACTGGTAAATTTTGCACAGAATTCAAAGGAAAATCACCGGTGAATGTTTGCATGGAAGTGTAGCAGAATTTTTCTTCAATATCAGAGATTCGAATGTCTTCTTCTGTTTTAGCAATATGAGAAGATGAGATATCAGATATCTCATGAACTTCCGGAGCATCAGGAGAAGGAGTCACTTCATGGAGACTTTCTTCAATTCGAATTGAATGTGTAGAAGATTCTGCTTCATCTTCATCTTGAAAAACTTCATTAGAGAGAGTAGTGGCTGAGACTTTTGAGTGTAGAACTCTTGTGGTTCTGGCTGTGATCTCCAAAGTACTATTATGATCCTCATTGTGCTTGCCAAAGGTTCTGTCCAATATTGTCCAGACTTCCTTTGGGTATTCAACATAATAAATAAGGTAGTACAAGCTATCATCAAGGGCCAGAGCTATTGTTCCATAAGCTCTATCATGGTCATTTAACCAGTCATTCTCATTCTCATAAGACTCTCTTCCAAGTCCAATATACACCTCATAAAGACCTTGTCTCTTCAGAGATGCAATCATCTTCAACTTCCATTCCAAATAGCTTGTGAATGGGGTGAGAAGAGGGATTGATGAGTCCATTCAAAGTTGTACCTGTTAAGACCTGCAAATCAAAACAAAAGGGGCACCGTAAGGTCGGACAGCATGCACATTTAGGCTTTCATCACACCCAGCATAGTCAATCAAGCAAGATTGATCAACAAGTTCTTTACTTGGGATATTGAGTGGTAAGCCTTGGCTTCTGGTGCAGTGCTGGATTCTTGAGCTATTGCTCAAATTTCATAGAGAAATCTGTCAAAAATCTTGTTCTTGAGAGATTGAACTTCATCCCACCACTT
>LPNX011061313.1:43189-55560 GCA_001517045.1 Pseudotsuga menziesii | reverse complement strand
GTCAACCAGATCACCCCTGGAGTGCTCCAGTTAGCCTCCTTGACTGTAGGAAAGGATAAGTTAGCCTCCTTGACTGTAGGTAGGCGTGGGAGTGACTGGGAGGATGGTAATTAATGCTCCTTGATGTCAATTAAACTTAGGATAGTGGTTTAACTAGGCCAATTTGACCGAAGAGTGTGTATGATGGTAAATGTCTCCAACATCTGCACCATTGATCTTTGGCGGAAGCGTTCTGAGCCGTCAGATCTCATGGATCGCGAATCGTGGAAGTTCAACCTTTTATATCCGAAATTTTTTTGTTTTTTCTTTTCGCACTTTGCGCCCTTCCACACTGTTGATCTGCGTGGGATCTCTATGAACCGTAGATCTTGCAGATCATGGAAAGCGAGACTTCAAATTTTCACGACAAAACCCTTTGGTACTTTAGCTTTTCAATCTCCGCCCTTCTGCTCTTTTTCGAGCCATTGATATTTGGTAGAAGCGCTCTAAGCTGTCGGATCTTTGGATGGCGGAAAATGGAAATTGGGATTTTAACTTCTTCAAAGTTGGATTTTGATCTTTCCACTCCCACCCTTATGTTTTTTCCTTTTAACTTCTCTCTTTTTCTGGGTCGTAGATTGATGCAGAAAACTTTCTGAACCATTGGATCTCAGATTGCGAAAAGCAGAAGTCAGGTTTTATCACTTTTTACACATGAAACTTGCTTTTTTTTCCTTTCTGCTCCCGATTTTTCCTTTGTGGAAACAATGTTTCAGCTTTGATCTTGTTCGTTGTGTATCCAGGTCATCCATTACGTATCATCATTCAACTAGTAGCGTATTTCTTCATTTACATGCATTTTCAAGGCCTCCCATCCATGTATGATCTTGTGGTAGCCTTGCTTGTGCAAGGCCAGCTACATATCAATCCTCCAATCAAGATAATTGGAAGTTATGAGGATCCGTGATTTAGGAGGTTGAGAACTCATAATTGTTTTGGATGGAAGACTACAGATACTTCTCACAAGCTACATAGCACCTGTTAATTTCACTGAAATAACACACTAAAACATATGAACTGTTAGAATCATGCTTTTCCTCTCGACATGAACATTTTTTCAAGGTCTGTCATGCCCTCTCCACTACTTTGAATAAATCCAGAGCTAGCAAATCATCATAGGGGACTTTTATGGAAACCCAACTGCTTCTGATGTTCGATGGGGAGAAACAAGCATGAAACCCGTCTAAGAAGGCTCTGATACCATACGAAAATTTGAATGCCATTTAGATCTTCAAGTAGATAGTTCTAATAATGTTTGCAGCAAAAATGGATGGATAATGAAGATAAAAACTTAACAAAACAAACCACACAAGAATCATAAAAGTATTGCTCAGGAATTTACAGTTACATTCACAATAATAATATCCGGTGTTACAATAGTTTACATAGGAAGAATTTGAATGCATGGGGTGTGAATTCAAATCTCCCAAGTGGATATGACTGTATCTAACTAAATCTCTAACTCATGGTCTCTCAATCAATATTAGAGTCCAAAATCAACTCCCATATGTCCAACCAACTCAAACAAATAGTGACAGCTAGTTAACTCAGTGCAACTGAGTGTGGTAGGTGGGCAAAGGCGCCTACTTCACATGCATCAATGTATTATCCATGCAAGACATGTGCTAGCTAACTGTTTGAGAACTAATTAAAAGTAATTGAGGGATAGATGATACTAACTAGTACTAACTCCAACTAACTAAAGTAGGTTGGTGTCGGGACTCCTAGTGGAAAATGTAGGGATTGGTCTAGGAGGCGCCCAAACTGATGCATACACATGCAGTAAGTGGCATTTAACCTCTAGTAGTGTTCCCCACACTCCAGTGACTGGTACATGTGTCCCCATTAGGACAAGTAGACCCAATTGTACTAGTGGACCCAAATATTTAATTAAGGTTCCTAAGTTAGGCAATAATTAATATAATAGACATATGACCAAGGGAGGATTAATAAGCCTAACACGGATTTCTTCATTTACATGAATTTCCAAGGTCAAACATCAGAATTTATTAAGTATTTGGAATTTCGAATCTATATATGTCCCTTCAAGCATCTGCAGACCCTCATCAACATTCTTTAAGGTCCTATGATATGAAAATTTACAAACCTTATTCCTCCTTTTATTGGCCAAATCCCTTTCCCACTTCTTAGCCCAAAAATGGTGCACAGAGCAATCTTGACCACCTTCCATAGAGCCAGAGCTTCCACTTGATTGTTTGGAGTGATTCCTAATCCCCAAGCGAGCTTCCATTCTTGAGGTTCATCGAGGCCAATAAGGTACCCTCCCTGTTCCTACCAACCCTGCCCAAAACCAATAGCATTAGAAGCAGCATGACTTTAGGATTTTCAGAATGTGTTTATAATAGAAATCCAAGAAATAGTGAGAAATTTGGCAATTCCAAAATTGATGCCTTGAAACACTTGCCTTTTTTTGGACCACTCAATTTGAGGAGCATCCCACCTTGAATGCTTAAGCATTTTCTTGATTTGAGAGAGATTCATTGATAATTTCTCAGGGTGTAAAATGCTTGTTTAATCACTCAAGTTAGGGGTGCACCTTGTGTTTTGAGCACCATGGGTGGGTCTTAAGGTCTTAATCATGTATGAGAAAGGAAACCTTAGTATTGGTCCATATACAAAGCCTTTAATCCCCCTTGGCCATGAATGAGGCCTTGAAACAATACATAAGACATCCCTTACGATCTTTGACATTTGAATTAGGATATCAATGCCAATTAATTATCCCTTGAACAATTGCAATCAACCTCCCTGGGGGAACTTTAGTTTTTGAGTGGGAATATAAGCACTATTAAGAGGAGTTAGGCAACGTGGATGAGTAATTGAGTCTTAACCATAAGAAGGGGAGGAAATAAGGGATTTGGCCCATAAAGGAAACTTATGGGACTCAGATCCATGCATGAAGATTTAAACCATTGCACATGAACTATTTATAGAACTTTAGCCTCTAAGTTGGGATATGCGTGCCATGAGAAGTTTCTTAGTAGCAAGGATAGGTTTAGGGGTCTTGTACCCACCTATTTAAAAATATTATAGGGTCTTAAACAAAAATATTGTAGGTCTCAAGGGCAATGAATGGGGCCTTGAATCACAAGAGTGAACACTCTATCTCCCTTGGGGATATTATATATTTGAGTTATAATATAGGTGACATTAGAGGTTTGAGCGCCTTTAATGGATCATGGGGTTTTTACCATGGTTAGGGGAAGAAACTATGACCTTAATCCCTAAAGTAATCACCAAGGGCTCAAGGGTTATGAATTACTCCTTGAATCACCATAAAATATATTCCTCAAGGATATTTGGACCCAAGACATGATGGAACCATTGGCTGGTTTTGAGCAATGGGATGGGTCTTGGAGTGTTTACCATGTTGGGGGAGGAAACACATGTCGTAATACCTAAATAAAACTTCTAAGTTTTAAGGGCCATGATTGAGGTCCATACCACCACATAAGACATCTTGAGGTGATCTTTGGTCTTAGAGCAATGATATGAAAACCATTATTAGGTTTTTGACAATATCAATGGGTCTTTGGTCCTTGACCATGGTTGCAGGAGGAAGACTGTGACTTAGTCCCTATAATAATATTTGAGGCATAAGGGCCATGAAAGAGGCCTTGAACCACGAGAGGAAACCTCTCTCAGTGATATTTGGAATTTGAGTGGGGATATATATGATATTAGGAGATGTTGAGCACCAAGGATGTGTCACGGATCCTTGACCATTATCAAGGGAGGAAACCTAGATCTCAGACATCATAGGAAGCTTATGGGGCATCAGGGAAACAAAAGAGGCCTCGAGTTGCGATACACAAACTTCCTTAGCGATATTTTGCATCCCAGTGAGAATATGGGCACCATTGGGATATTTTGACCACATAAAGAAAATATTAGGATCTTCAATATGGCTTGGGAAGGAAACTCAGGTTGCAGGCCCTAAAGAAAATGTCCTACTAGCTTAGGCATGAGATCCAAGCAAGGAAACTTAGGGCTTAGGCCCTAAAGAAAATGCCCTACCACTTAAGGCACAAGATCCAAACAATGGTTTTGATGTCTACATGGTAATTTTACCCACTTTGTGATTAAACCATAAGTTGGAGATCTAAATAATGACAGCACGGTGATTATTATGCCATTAAACGAAAGTGTTTTTTTTCTTTTCTCTTTATTTTATACTATGTTAATTTTATTTCTCTCAAATAACTAAATAAATGTAACATAATTTCAAATAATAACATAAATAGAAAGTAATAAATATATCTTCTACTTTCATTGTAAAATGTGCAAAGTCTTTTGACATAATTATCATACTTTTAAAACCATAATTAATAGTTTCTTAAATTTAATAAAAATTTATTTCAATATTTACATTAAATTACAAATTAAATTTTTATTTAAATAGTTTAAAGAATAATACATTTCTTAATTATTAAATTATAATAATCATAAAAATCATAAAACAAAACAGACTATAATTCACGAGTATAACTAATTATAATATTTTTTCCCTAAGATCTTAAACTTTGAAACAACTTAAGAACATTAAATTTGATTTAATAAAATAATTACATAAAGAAATGCTATTAATCAAATTAAACTAACAAAAAACAAATAATACTTAAATAAATGATAAATTAAATTAAAATAAGGGTAGATTAATGTAACAACATGAGTGATCTAATAATAGTAGATTAATTAAAATATGAAGAATCGGTGATCTAATATCTGATTTTGGATGATAGCGATACAGACTTTATATGGCTGCATTTTATAAACTATTGAATATGTAATGAGTAACGATGGTAGACCATACCTTTTTGGATTTTTGAATTGTTTTGTAAATAGAACTCTTTGTGACTATGAAGAATGTAACCTGTTTTTATATAAAAACAGAGTTATGATGTTTTTTTGAGGGAAAAAAAGATTAATTAAACAACATATTATTTTTAAAAATGAATTTGGAGATGATTTTAACATCAATAATGACTATCCTTGTAGATATGATCCTTCAATGTATTATTTTTTGAGTTTTCATCTTATCATTATCATAATGCAAAACCCACCCCTTTGAACTTTGAAACATTGGATCTTATTCCTACTCGTTACCTTGTTTACTCAACCTCAAACTTGCCTTTTCAAAATCCAGGTGTTACCACTTATATAAAAAAAATTTATAAACTCATTCATTTACATAGAGTGCAGTTACCTTGTACAACCACCATGAGTAATCAATTCATAACATTCTATCCTCATATAAAAATTGGAGGACAGACCCCGAGAGTAGGAATACTACCTAGTAAATGTTGAGACTAACAAACCACTTGGAACAGGAACACAGACACTTACTTTCGAAAATAAAATGAAAATTTAAGAGAAGTTGGAGCTTATGTAAAATATAATAAAAAAATAATAAATTGACCACACACTGCTTAACAAAAACTTTTGAATTATATCCCCTAATGTCAACTAAGCTTGAAACATGGCATACATTATACATGTTGAAATGCTAGGTGGTAAAGGTCTTTGTTATCATGACACAAGGTGGCTTGAGCACATCGTACTTTCCATCGATGGATTGCAGTACATGGTTTTTAATGCATCATAGGCTCTTATGAATATGTCTCATCATCCTTATCATAAAGCATGTGGGACTTGAATTGAAATGGAGGTGAGGTAGGGTGGTGAATTTCCCATTTTAGCTATGGCATTGCAAAGAGCAAGAGGCAACGACAAGAACCGACAGAAAATTTGGGTTCGAATTTAATTCATGAGAAATATTGTTGACGTTTCCCAACTTCATTTCCTGGTTTGACACAGATTTGGAGTCATGGAAGGCCCCAATTCCTATTCCATGATGTCACCAATTCAACATGAGAAGAGAATTGGGGACATGGAAGAGAAAACAAGGTTCCTGCTGAGAAATCTAGAGCGATGGCAATGGGATATGGAGAAACACACAAAGGAGGAAATTTGTAGGGAAAATCAAAGGAATGAAGATGCATATGGCAAGCTTGAGAGGGCCAACTCCAAAATTGCATTGATGGAGATTGAAATTAGATGTCTGCGTTGTCGTGGTCGAGAGCAAGGCGATTTGATTAAAGAACTTCATGAAACCATTTTCCATCTACGGAGAGAGGTCGTGCCCAAGTTTAGAAGAGTGGAGCACCATTCAAAATCCTTTGTGGAATATCCAAATACATATCAAGGAACGAAAAGGGAGGAACCTTCGGTCAACAAAATGAGTGATCATCATTGGCACTCTTAGCACAACTATGATGTCCCTAACCTTGAGATAAGGCCAAAGGTGCTAAAATTAAGACCAACTAAGGTTTAATAAAAATGGATATGGATAAAATACTATTGATATGACTAACCATTCACCCAAATCAATTAAATTCTAGAGATTCAATTATAACTAAAGTTTGCGACATTTAATTACGCCACTTTATTAAATAATTAATTGTGACACTCAATTAAATAATTATGTGTGTGTTGCTAGTGAGAATAAAAAGTAAGGAAACCCACATATCATGGAGCATACATAGGATGAAATATACAACCACATTGAAACCATAGCAAACAAGAACACTAGCTGCAACTACAGCCCTCAAATTCGACTCCCGATGACTTTCCCCTACAATCATCTCTCACTAATAAAAATCAGATCGTATGGCTAGTACCCTCTAGCCATCGATTAATTTTACATATAGAATACATCTCTCATCCTCAAATCTACAACTAAGATCAATCATGCAACAAAGTTATTTACAATAAAATGACATGTCTGCTCATCTTGTCACCAGAAAGCTGTTGAACAAAACAAACATATCTTGTTCATCCGGAAATCTTTTTCAATGAAATGAAAGGTGTTGCTCACTAGAAATGATGCTCTGAATGCAATGCAACAGGTCTCACAGCACAAAAATGAGCATATATGGTCGAACCAGATCATAGGGTTGCGTCCCTCTCAATAAAATAGAGCCAAAATTACAATTTATGGTTATGAAGGAGAAGAATAGAAAGAAGGTAATGATAATAGAAACTAAATTCCATACTATATGTGATTCATCCTTCCTCCATGTAGATCCTGACTTTCACTACATGAAAACTAAAAAAACCAATCAACCATCATTGCACATATACCAAATAAAATAATGTAATGAAAACATAACATAAGAGAAATACTTATCTCAAATATAAGCAATTGGCTGCAGCAGGACAACTTTCCTCCCAGTCGTAGACACCGTCAAGAATTCATTGCTTGAACAGGTTACCCCCAAGATGAGACCATGGATCCACGGGTAGATTCTGGCTTAGTCTCACTACTCTTGAAACTACCTCTTTTGAGATATACAACACTTCCCACTACTACTTTCCTGTCCGTCTCCACTGCCTATGGGATGTGACCTAGCTCGCCATTCCCATTTCCTGGATTTCTGTGTGAGAACCTATACTAGTAGAGTGATATAATGGAATAAAGGGAACAAATAGACTCACTCTAAGTCTCAACACACTCTCAATAATATCAACATTCCCAACACGATTGGATAGCATAAACCACATGGTCTAAAGCTCAAGATTAACTTCAACAAGGAGATGTCATATGTATTTATAGGATAAGGAGTACCACTCTAACCCAAATGGATTAGCCCAAATTAGAGAGAGGTAAATTTTAAGCTTCATCATGGATAATTAACTTGAATTAGTGGAGTGTTGGTTTAGTGAAAAGATTCCCTTTCCCGAATTAGCACCATGAGGAGGAGTTTCCCAAAAAGTATGGAGGTGAGCCATGAAGAGCACATGGAGACACACTAATGCATAAAATGGGTTACAAAACATCAAGGAGGTCGAAATAGGTGAGATAGGGCATCCAATGGGATCATAAATATCATGGAAGCACAAAAATAGGATCATCAATGCATGGTGTAAGAGTGGAAGCTAGAAAATAGCTTACAACCCTAAAAACTAGGAAAAGGGCTCATAAATGACCATAAACACATAAATGTGAGGGAATATATTCCTAAGGAGGGTTCCCTATGCAATATGGTCCCACTAAGGTGTGCACAATATGCAAAAATATCTCCATAGTCCATAATTACTGAGAAGAGGGTTCCTTGTACAAGGTTTGGGTGACGAACATTATTAATCTCACCAAGGTGCAAATATGAATTGGGATGGACAAAGTTAAGTCAAAAATAAGTTATAAGGTGCTAGGGATGTCCCCATTCCCCCTCACTTTGTGGAATCCATGGTCCCCCATACTCTTTTAGTTTCCTTTGTTGAGCCAGTTGTTTATTTAATCAATCATTAACAACATTCAAAGATAGTAGAGATTCTAGTAATAACATTAACATTAATAATAGCGCCAAAGTACAAGGTCATGTTATCAAACATTAATAATAAGTCCTTAATTAAATTAATCATGAAAAGGAGAAAAATTCCGCAATCATATAAAATATCATGCCCATAATGCAAGAGAACATCAGTCGCATGAAGGATCATAAGTCCGGGGCTCAACAACTAGGGTATTACAACAACACAAGTCAATCATCTACTCCGCATTAGAATGATATATCCTTAATCTCCAAACCACTAGGTTATTCAAATTACCATGTTTTTATTTAGATATGTGTTGTAAATGCCTCTTTTGTTGTAGTAGTTTTATAAGAATAAATACATGTAAGCTAGCAAAAAACAAAAGCAACACTAGGGTTATATGGATGAAACTAGAGATGTTGGAAATTTTGAAAATGGACAAACATGACTCTTGTCCCTGTTTTTTAATCTATTTACAAAGACAGTTCAACAACAACTCCTTTTAATTTAAATTTCTCGGTTTTGTTTAAAAAAAACCATATAGGTTTACATATAACTTTAGACTTAAGCGAAATAAGGTGAAACTTTCACATTTTCTCTATGACATTGCTACCATTATAAAATGTTTATTAAATTTCAAACCCTCCCAAACCCTTTACTACTAAGAGCATTGGGATGAGTTCCACTAAAATAAACCCTAACAATATCATTTCATGCACACCACACAAATTGTTAGCATCATTTGTATCTCTATGATGTATAGTAAAACCAATATGAAAGGGAATTAGAAGAGATGAAAGGAATTGAAAGGAGTTTCAATATCACTTACAAAGAAAAACGTGACAACTCTTTCCTCTTATCGAAATAGAGGAGTTTGCATAAAGAGTGTAGAAAAAAATACAAAAAAATATGTGAATGAATGAGGAAGGAAGATGATTAATGCAAAACCATGAAATCATATTATATACATTATCTCCCATTTTCAATATACATTACAATAACAATTTTTAGAATTTTGTCATTAAAATTACTATAAGGCCAATTAAAAATGTTATAAATATAATCATATTTTTGTAGGATTTTGTTACTCGTATTATTATAGAACCCATTAAAAATGCTATAAATATATAAGATAATATATTATCAAATTAAGACTTTACATGTTTTCCCCTTAAAAGCATTGTCAATGCATGTGGACCAAAAGTATATCATCTGGATACCACTTTGATTCTTCTTTGGCTTCATCTTTATTTTAAGATTCTACATGCATTAGTGCTTTCAATTGCACAAAGTAGAAAGATCAACAAGACTTGTTGATTTAGGTTGAAAATCGTTGCTTCCTTCCTCTTTAATGTACTCTACAAATTTTAGCCAATTTTTTTAAAAGAATCAATCGAATATAATTTTTTTTCTGAATACTATTATTGTGGATATATGCATATGTTGTTATAGTTTTGACAACCTAACTTGACAAGGACATCAAGTAAGGCGCAAGAGATTTAAAAAACAAAGACCCCAAAGATGCTCACAATTCACAATGCTCAACTTACTTTGTTTTTCATTAAATTATATAAATTGAAATTTCATGATATCTAATATAAATACTTTGTATTTATAAAAAAATAAACCTAAATTGTTTATATAATTAAACTATGTATTTATCGAATATACTTCCAATTCTTGCAAACCTCTACCGAAATGTATGTATTAAACTATTAGCAAACCTTAATAATGACATAATTAATAATCATAAATCAAAATAAAATAACACGCAACCAATAATATTAATAAAATGAATTTTTTTTCCTGGGAAAAAAAACATAATTTTATTTCATCTTTTGAATAACAAAATTACATTTTGCAGATACACATCATTGTGTATTTTATAAAAAAACCTGTGTAGGTCTAGATATTTAAAATACACAATTGAGATGTGTGTTCAGTCCCTGTCTAAAAAGACCACAAAATGTCTCTAGAAATATGTCTACCAAAAACAATCATAGTCTGAGTTATTCAAACAAAGTAACATATAAAATCCGTACAATATATATCTTCAGCCATGGTCTATAAGATAGACCCAAATACCACCAAAAACTGTAACATGTAAACACAAAGGATTCAGTGACTGGAATATCACATTGGATCCACCCCCTCAATGAAAGGTCTACGATAATAATCGTGAATAGTACCATCAATCTGCTCACTGATCCTTCACCGTCCCAAAGTTAAAAGAAGACCCTCCTTCGAGGCCTCGTTCGCCTCCCCGTTATTTTCCCTATATACGTGTCTGCAGGAAAATGAATCGAAATCATCTAATATATTTGAAATAGAATAAAGTATGTTGTCCAATCTCAAATTTCTGCACATTTGAGTCTTCTTGATCCAGTTGATCACATTCATTGAATCAACAAAAACATTTAGAGAATGACACCCTCTCTCTGCTGCAAAGATGAGTAAGAGTTTCAAACTGAAAATTTCAGCATAGTTATTGCTGCCTTCTCCCATTCCCATCATGTTTTGTAAAAATTTCCCTCCCTAAGGAAGAGAAAATATCCTCCCCCACAAATGTTCCCTTGTGTCGCTCCATCGAAAAAGCCCCATGGAACGGACTTGTCAATCTCCACTTCTAAAATATCCCGCTGGTTTTTCACTCTGATATGTTGAGGATAAGCCATGAGAATACCACTAGAAAGAGTAGCCATGATCTCTGGTGTACAACATTTCTTAGAAAAAATCATATCATTCTGGGCTATCCACACTCCCGAAATAACAAGCAAAGGGAGTGCTTTCATAGAATCCTTAGTAATAGATCTTCTCCAGTTTTCCCAAACCTGTAAAATGTTAATGCCATCCTAGTTACATGGAATGCCATATATCTTAGTGCATTCTTTCCAAACATCTTTTATATAAGGACAATACTGGAAGAGATGATGAACTGATTCCTCCACACATTTACACAGAGTGCACCAACCTGGTCCCTGAAAGCTCCTTTTCTATAAATTATCCCAGCATGGAGCCTTATTCTCTAGAACACACCACATAAAAAGCCTATCTTTAGGCGGACAGTTGATTTTCTAGAGAGACTTCCACCACCAGACTTCAGCCCTATTCACCTCTTGTGCACTAAGTTTAATATAAACTGCTCTTGGTGTATATTTCTTGTTCTGTTCTACATCCCAAATAAGGACATCTTCCCTATCCCGAAGTTTGATCTGATCCTATAAAAGTGCCCCAATATAACGTTCCAGATCCCTAGTTTCTGGATCATTAAGCCCCAGGTCCCTAGCCCGAATCTAGGATTGTTCCCACCTGACCAACTGTACTGGATCAGTGAGTTGATTGAGGTAAAAAATACCAATCTATCTTAAAGCCAGCACACTATCATCCTGAAGTTTATGCTGTTTTATACAACTAATCCATGGATCTTCCCCAACCTTGAGCTTTCTCCCATTCCTAATCATCCAAGACAAACTATCCTCTATGACATCAAATGATTTGACAACTACTTTCCAAATTATCGAACCCCCAGCATGAGATTTCATAGGAATCTGAATCCATTCCTCAGTCGAATAAGGGCTGATATATTTCTCGATCATTACATGAGACCATAAGTTCTCTGTCTTCAGAATTATCCATCCCCCTGTAGCCACCAAGGATTTAGCAAAGAGAAATATATTCTTGAGTCCCCACCCACCCAGCCCTTTAGGAATAGCAATCCTCTCCCACCTAACCCATGGGGTCACTTGTGCTTCCTGTTTTCCACTCCAAAGGAAACGAAAACACATTCTACGAGCCGCTTCCAGAATTCCTTTGGAATCCATGCTAGTGACATCCAATACAGCTTTGACCAAAACTAGCCTGCCAGCCATGGATAACCATTTGTGACTCCACACCTTCAACCACTTCTTTAGTTTTTCTAACAACCAAACCCAATCCTGTTTCCTGTAGTCGTTGGGTTTTAGAAAGAACCCAAGATATTTCAACCCTCCATCAAA
>LPNX011061313.1:7317-43019 GCA_001517045.1 Pseudotsuga menziesii | reverse complement strand
CTGAACCAGAGCAGAAAATCAGAACATCATCCACGAACAACAAATGGGTAAGTTGCAAATTCTGTGTAAGTTGGATACCAGTGAAGGATCCAGTTTGATTAGCCTCTGTGATGGATCTACTAACTCCCTCTGCCACCAATAGAAAAAGAAGGGGAGACAGAGGGTAGCCTAACCTCATCCCTCTCTCCCCATGGAAAAAAGGAGATGTTGCACCATTGATCAGTACTGAAAAGGACATAATAGTGATGCGGGTCATAACCCATCTGATAAAGGCAATATCAAACCCTAAATAAGTTAGCAACAAATGAATATAAAGCCAACTTACCTTATCATAAGCGTTAGCGAGATCAATTTTTAGAACCACACCCTTAATATTTTTAGTTTTCATGTTGTGCAGGCCCTCTTGAGCTACCCAATAGCCTTAGGTATCATTCTCCCCTCCAGAAAACCAAATTGTTCTTCTATGATATGTTCAGATAGAACCCTCTTCAATCTGTCGGCGATCATTTTGGTGACCACCTTATAAATGTAATTACAAAGTGAGATAGGTTTGAAATCATTCAGTGAAGAACGATTATCCACCTTAAGAATCAAGGAAATGAAGGTGGAATTGAATCTTGCCGGGATCCTCCCAGAGGTTCTGGTATCCTCCATAACCTTTTAAAGATCACTACCCAGTAATTCGCAGAGTTCCAAAAAAAAATCAATCGTCCATCCATCAGGACTTGGGCTTTTGTCCTTTTGAAAACTCTGTAGTACAACCTTAAGTTCTTCCTCTGTCACTTCATCCATTATTATCTGATTATCTTCCTCCTCCACAAAACTAAGGAAGACCTAAGCAATGCGGACAACTTCAGTAAGTGTAACTTGGGAAGGGGCTTTATAAAGCTTATTGAAATGTTCCACCCCAGTGTTGGCCATGCCATCAAAAGTGTCATGAATAATACCTTGCTCATCTAGAAGACTCCACATAGTATTGGCAGCCTTCCTCCCTCTAGCATATGCATGGAAAATTTTTGAGATGTCATCCCCACACTCCAACCAAGTAGCTATGCTCTTCAGTTGCCATGTTTCCTCCCTTTCCAACAGTAGAGTGATCCTCCTACCTTCCAACCGAGTCAAGACTTCTTTATCCACCTAATTCCTCAGTCCACTGCCATCCTGATTATAAATCTCAGGCAGCTCCGATTCAATTTGTTGTAGTTCCTTGTCCTCTCTCTTTCGTTTGTCCATTTCCCAAGTCTTTATACCATCCTTCAAATTCCTGAAATTCGCTGCAAATTGAAAAGCAATAGAGTTCCTATTCCAGGGTCATAAGGAGCCCATCCATTGGAAATCAAGGCCATAAAACTATCATCTTTAAGACAAGTCTTATTAAATTTCAAAGGACTTGGTGGTTTGATTGGTCCATTCTTGAATTCTAGGAAAATGGGGAAGTGGTCCGAGTGTCCCCCTTTCCCCACCCACTGCCTAATAAAATGATGATTGTCCACAATCTTCTTTGTTACTAGAAAACGATCCAGTCTTTTTGCCACCCTCCCCTCCCCGCATCTATTATTTTTCCAAACAGGTTTGAGCACACAGGGCTCAACATCCAACCAGTTTCTCTCCACCAAATTCCTTGTAAAGTAATCAGACAGCAAATCAGTGCATGCATGGGGTCCCCAAACCTCTGCCCACCCCAAGGAGAAATTGAGATCTCCCCCAATAATCATCATATCACCCCTCAAAATGGTGTTGCTAAATATTTTATCCCAGAAAGGAATTCTATTTAGATACAGGCCATAAATATTAATAACACTAAAAATTTCCACATGTTCCAAGGCTTTGAAGGTCATGCCCAAAACCGAATCCATACCCCACACATTCAAAACTCTGGCAATCCTAGTATTCCAGCCAATTGCCAATCTGCTTGATCGACGTCTAAAATCCAGATTCTCAAAACACCATCCTCCAAACCAACTTTCTAACTTAGCTTTTACCTCATCATATGCCCCCAAAGTTTCTTGAAGCAGCATAATCTTAGGACGGTCTACCTCGACCACCCTCCGCAGTGTTGATCTTTTTTGGGGACCAGAAAGACCCTGACAGTTAAAGGATAAAATCTTTGTCTCCTACCCTTCTTATGGGCATGCACTGCTCTAAGTTCCCTATCAATAGAAATCTGTTTTCCTTCCAAGACATACTTCTTAGCTCGAGACTGTGCCTTCGCTAAATGGGAGATTCTACCCCTCCCCCTAATGGTCCCAAGAGGGTCTTTACCTAGTCCCGCTGAAGAACATTTAGTACAGGAGTGAAGGAAATAACCTGAATCAGATGATTCAATAGGTGAATAGGGGGAAACTAAATCTTGCAAGACCGGTTCCAGTATCGGCCCAGGAGGGGGTTCCTCAACAAATGCAGGAAAGATAGGTGACCGAAGCTCTATAGGATTCAGAGTTAACTTCTTAAGCCCGTCCACCCAATCAAGACCCACAACATTTAAATTATTTGCAAATAAATTAATGGATGGAGGAAGAGTGAAAGAAGAGGTACTAGGAAAAGGAGCTCCAACCAGAAAGGGTTCTCCAACTTGTCTGACCACTTCAGCCACCGGCAACCTCCCAGGGGGTTCCACTTCCACCTCACTACCCTCCATAGAAGCTATCTCCTGACCCATTGGTGAAATTGGTGGTGAAAATGGTTCAGTGTTCTCCCCTTCCCCACCTTACAGAGAATTACCACTATCCTTCCGGTGCCCATTCATAGTGCATGTCGACAAGGGACAGTCCAGCGCCGGGTGACCATAAACATGACATCTTCTGTAGTGAAAGGTGATTTTTTCAGAATCCAACGTCTGGTTGTAGGAATACTCCCTCTAAGTGTTGAAATATTGTAACTTCAAAGAATATTCTATATGTATCTTTTTTTGGTCCCCGATGGTCCTACCGGGAGAACCACTTGTATTACATTGTACCCTGATGCTCCTAATCGGAAGAACTAATAAGAGTCATGAGGTAGCCCCCTCTAATTGTAAAGGTGGGTCATCAGCACCCCAGTGTGGTTACTTGAGCCTACATGTGTAACTCGAGCCTACATGTCAAATGAGTTAACTTAAGTAAACGAATGAATATAAATAGAGGTGTAGTGCTCCTCATTTGTGACACACACACACTCACTTGTGTAGCGCATTAGTGGAGAAGAGAAGTAGCTGGAGAAGGAGGAGGATCAGGATTTGATCTCCTTGCTGGTTTTATCTTTTATCTTTTTGGGGCATCTATATTGAGGAAGATTTTGCTGGGTTTTTCCCTTTAGGGTTTTCCAATGATAAATATTTGTGTTCCTTTTTTTATGGTTGTGCTTGTCTATCTTTTAGTGATCCTGTTTATATGCTTTTGTCATGAAAATGAAATGAAATACTGATGTCTTAGCTAAGCATATGAAAATTTTAACATGGTATTAGAGCTAACCTGAGAAGAAGAAATTGTGCATCTAGAAGCTAGGGCTTCTTCCTTTTTGGGTCTCTCTCCACAATCCATCAGCAAAAGTATGCTAGGCTGACTCTCCATTGAAGGGCGCATCTTTTTGTCGAAGCGGAATTCGATTTCGAGCATTTTCAGTTTTCGATGCAGACATTAGGGATTTCTATAGAAGAGGAATTTTTGAGTGATACCAGCATAGGATTTTTCTCCTCATCAAAACCGAAGTTTAGAGACCTGGATCAAGAAATTTGGTTGGGTGAAACTCTGGAAAAGTCAAACCCTAGTTTGACCCCTAGCTAGAAAAACCCTAAGTACTAAAACGGCTAAGTTTTGGTACATTCGCTATATCCCAATATTGGCGAAGGATCAGGGGCTGCAAATTTCAGGGGCTGAAGATCAAATACTGATGTACACTGTGTCCAAATTTCAGCCTCATATTCGCTATATTCTGGGAGATATTATCCCTCCAAGTTAGGGTTATAGCCTCTTCTAGAATTCATCTCTAAACAAGACACCTGGGGAGAACTGAAATATCTTGGGCTACAGAGGTCCAAATGGAATTCTTGAAGATTTCCTAGAAATTGCATGGACTTTAATTTTAGTGGTCCAAATATCAGACTCAGAAGATGAACCAGTGACACGTGGCATGCCGTACAACTTCATTGTTTTGAACAGTCCTGTAACAGGTCACCTTGGGAAAAGGATCATAAATCCCAAATGGTAAAACCAATTCTGATGAAACATATGGTGTTGGATCAGGGACATGCGAGGTTACCTCTGTGCGAAATTTCAGACATAGAGGATCAGTAATTTTGGAGATATCATAGAAACAGTAATAGGCATTTCTGTAGAAGAAATTGGAAATCTAGGGCTTCTTGTTCCGAGAGCTTCCCTCCACTATTTTCAGAAAAGGAGTACATTGGACAGATCCATTTGAAGAGATCTATCTGTCTATCCAATCAGATCTGAAATATTCCAATTTTTTAAAATCAGGGTTTCTGTGACAAACCCTAGATCAGCGAGCTTCGGAACCAAGAAGGACACCTCAAATCGGTAAGCTCTAATCCTTTGCTATTTTCATTTGAGGTTCTCATTTCAAAGTGATCTATCACATCAGCTTGATGATAAGCTTGGTTAATTTGACAAATTCCAAGCCTATAAGTATATGATCTCTCTTAAGAAAATGGTTTGGACACCTACATGAGTATAGAGGTTCCAGTTCCAGAGGGAGATGAGGCTAGAAGCCTTACACAAGAAGAACTTGGTCAAGGCCAAGAAGATCATTGCTGATTCAGTCATGAATCAACTTGTACCACAAGTGTCTCCCCAAAGACACCGAATATGTTTGATTCCTTGACCAAGCTATTTGAAGATAAGAACTTAAATCAGAAGATGGCTTTGAGAAAACAGTTGAAGAATGTGAAGATCCAGAATGCAGAACAACTTGAAGCGATAGAAGAAGAAGTGGAGAATGCAGAAGTGGTGATAGCCACCTTGAATGGCCTCCCAGGATCATGGGATTCATTCATGCAAAGAATGTGTGCCAGAAGGAAGTAATTACTTTCAACATACTTTGGGAAGAAGAAGAAGCTCGTCTCATAAGAAGAGAAGAAGAAAGATGGAAGCAATTGAAGATCAAGCTCTCACCATTCAAAGAAGATCCCTCAAGCGATGAGGAATATGAAGAACTCAATTCTTAAATAACCTCTTATCCATCTTATCATCTGGATAAAAAATAATGATTTCATGAATGAAGAAGATGATGCAGCATAATGATCAAGAAGGAGTCTACCCACGAAACAAACAAAAGATAAGTATTCAATTGTCATTTAATGATATTGTTTTGTTATGCATTTGATTATATTAAGTTGATGTGTTATGCATGATAGATTGTTTGCATTAATGACTGTATACTACTAATATGCATGTGATGGGTAAGTAGCTCATGGTGCTATACAACTCTCCATTGCTACTTATCAAACCTCTTTGCTGACATATTGGATCAGTGCACAATCTCAATAATGTCATGGTGGAGATGGAAGGAATCTAGAAAGTTTATGTGAGATATGGATGAATGTTGTATTGACTAAAAAGTTGCATGATGCATAAGAATTTGTCATTATGCATATGTTTTATGAAATAGTTCTAACCATGCAACTGGTGCATTTGAATTGTAGGAAAGGTCATGTACAACCTCCTACAAGAAAAGAAGGATGAGACTTGTTCCGAAGAACAAGTGATGACAATTCAAGATTCACTCCAATAAACATGAATCTGAAGCTCCCAGGGTCAGAGACACCATGATGGAAGAAAGAGCTTCAGAGAGTGGTAGATCCACCTTAAAGGATGAAGACCACCATGGGTACAAGAGATAACTCAAGATGAAGAAAAGAATGCTATGAAAGAAGCTATGATCAAAGAATAACAGTTGATCATGGGGAATGATGTATACGATATGATGGAACAAGTGTACAAATCAAGGTTCGTGATTCTCCCCAGAAAGAATAGAATATGACATGACATACTCTATTGACCAGTATATATCAAGCATAGAACCACCTGTACAGAATGAAGAGGGAACATGATACTCCACTTCAGGGCGACTGACTACAGAAAATTATATCTGAGTTCGACATGGTACGGAATGATGGATAGCTTTGTGATGGATCGAGACTTTACCAAGAGTAAAGTGGGTTCCAACCTTCAAGGTTGAATGCAGGAGACTAGGATATGTTGATGACCCAAGAAGACAAACTCATAGAAGATGTTATGATACGAGAATGATGTTTGGGATATAGTAATCAAACCAGAAAGCAAGAATGTGGTATCTTCCAAATGGATTTGCAAGGTAAGATATGTTGCTGATAGAAGTAAGGTAAGAGTTGTGGCTAGAGGTTTCTATTAGAAAGAGGGAATTAATTCTGAAGAGACACTTACTCCAGGAAGCAAGGTACACTTCCTTCAAAACTATCATGGTAGTTTCTTCCATGATGAAGTAAAGACAAGCCTTCCTTAATGGTATGATTGAGGAAGAGTTTTACATTGAATAGTCACGAGGATTTGAAGTTGAAAATAGATGGAATCAAGTATGCAAGTTGAAGAAGGCCCTCTATGGCCTGAAGCAAGCTCCCAGAGCTTGGTATGGAAGAATAGACAGTTTCCTGATGAGCATGGGCTTTGCCAAGAGTAAATTCGATCCTAACCTTTCCTACAAGGTTGTAGAAGATGTACCTGTCATTATATTACTATATGTGGATGACTTATTCTTGACAGGGAATGAGAAACAGATCATGGAAAGCAAGAAGAAACTAGCAGAAGAATTTGAGATGAAATACCTTGGGTTAATGCATTATTTCCTAGGTCTGGAAGTATGGAAAAGTTCAGAAGGAATCTTTCTCAACTAGGGAAAGTATGTGGTAGAGATATTGAAGAGATTCAATATGTTGGAATGCAAATTCATGGCCACACCCATGGACTCCAACTTGAAGCTGTTAGATGATGACTCATTAGAGTTAGTGGATGTGACTCACTATAGACAGATCATTGATTCATTGATGTACTTAACAAATACCAAACTAGACATTTGTTTTGCTGTGAACACCTTAAGTCAATATCTTGTTCAACCAAGACGGGTTCACCTAGTAGCTGCAAAACATGTGATGAGATATCTGAAAGGGACTATAGAATTCGGTCTATACTATGATGGTAGCCATGAGTATAGATTGTATGGCTACACAGATGCAAATTGGGCTGGAATTATCTCAGACAGGAAAAGCACATCAGGTAGATTCTTTTGTTTGAGGTCTGCTATGAGTTCATGGTTTAGCAGGAAACAGTCCAGTGTTTCTCTTAGCACGGTTGAAGCAGAATACATAGCAGATTGCTCTACTAAGTTGTGAAGCCATATGGATTCAGAAGCTGATATCAGGTCTCTTTGACCTAAAGATGGACACTACAATGATTCTATGTGATAAACATAGTTGTGATGATAAAGAACCCTGTGTTCCAATGTAACACATAGAAATCCAGTATTTCTACATACAAGATAAGATGCAAATGATGATACTGTAGATGCAGATGATGGTGATTCAGTATTTCTATATTGAATATAGAGATGATGATGTTTCAGTATTCCCATACTGAATATATAGATGATGATGATTTCAGTATTCCCATACTGAAGATATAGATGATATTTCAGTATTTACATACTGTAGATACAGATGATGGTGATTTAGTATTTCTATACTGAAGATATAGATGATGATGCTTTCAGTATTCACATACTGGAGATACAGATGGTGATAGTTCAATATTCACATACTGAAGATGTAGATGATGATGGTTTGGATGATGATGTACTGACGAAGCCTCTGCCTCGAGTAGAGTTCGAACACTTTCGACACAAGCTTGGTGTGGTTCGAAAAGATCTTCCCTGAAAGGGGGAGTAGTGATGTTGCAGTGGGATTGTATCATCCCTAGGAACTTGCCCTAAAGTGATCCGGAGACCTTGGTCTTCAAGAATGAAGAGGGATTGTATCATCCCGGGACATCTGTCCACAATAGATCCAGTGACCTTGGTCGTTGAGAACGTGGTGGGATTGTATCATCCCTGGGCACTTGCCCTAAAGTGATTCAGAGACCTCGGTCTTCGAGAATGAAGAGGGATTATATCATCCCGAGACATCTGTCCACAATAGATCCGGTGACCTTGGTCCTTGAGAACGTGGTGGGATTGTATCATCCCTGGGCACTTGCCCTAAAGTGATCCGGAGACCTCGGTCTTTGAGAATGAAGAGGGATTGTATCATCCCGGGAAATCTGTCCATAATATATCCGGTGACCTCGGTCCTTGCGAATGTGATAGGATTGCATCATCGTTGGACATCGTCTTAAAGTGATAGGGACTGATTCTCCTGTAATCAATCCGGTGGCTTTGGTCCTCGAGAATGTGGTAGGACTGCATCATCCTTGGACATAGTCCTAAAGTGATAGGGATTGAGTCTCCCATAATCAATCTGGTGGCTTCGGTCCTCGAGAATGTGGTAGGATTACATCATCCTTGGACATAGTCCTAAAGTGACAGGGACTGATTCTCCCATAATAAATCCGGTGGCTTCGGTCCTCAAGAATGTGGTAGGATTGCATCATCCTTGGACATAGTCCTAAAGTGATAGGGACTGATTCTCCCGTAATCAATCCGGTGGCTTCGATCCTCGAGAATGTGGTAGGATTGCATCGTCCTTGGACTTAGTCCTAAAGTGATAGGGACTGATTCTCCCGTAATCAATTCAGTGGCTTCGGTCCTCGAGAATGTGATAGGATTGCATCATCCTTGGACTTAGTCCTAAAGTGATAGGGACTGATTCTCCCGTAATCAATCCGGTAACTTCGGTTGTCAAGAATGTGGTGGGATTGTATCATCCCTGGACTTTAAGTCCAAAAGTGATCCAAATACTTTTTGTCTTTGAGTTGTGGATTGCAGGTTGTTGCTGCTGATGATGATGCTGTACTGATCTAAAAGATCAGAGTATGATGATGACGCACTATGATTATGATGTTTCTGATCGAAAGATCAGAGTACGATGATGATGTTTCTGATCGAAAGATCAGAGTATGTTGATTATGTTTCTGATCAAAAGATCAGAGTATGATGATCATGTTTATGATCGAAAGATCAGAGTATGTTGATGATGTCTCTGATCGAAAGATGTTTCTATGTTGATGATGTTTCTGATCGAAAGATCAGAGTATGATGATGATGTTTCTGATCGAAAGATCAGAATGTGATGATGATTGACAAATCAGAATATGATGATGATGATGTTGTTGCTGATCGAAAGGGAAAAGTGTTGATGATGATATTGATGATTGAGTTGTCAAAGTACTGAAGATGTTGCTGCTGATCGGAAGGTCAAGGTGCTGAAGATGTTGTTGCTGATTGAAAAGTCAAAGTGCTAAAGATGTTGCTGATCGAAAGGTCAAAAATGCTGAAGATGTTGTTGCTGATCGAAAGGTCCAAGTGCTGAATATGTCGTTGCTAATTGAAAGATCAAAATGCTGAAGATGTTGCGGATCAAAAACTGAAGATGTTGCTGATGATGAAGACTAAAGATTGAAGATGAAGACTACATGATGTTGAAAAGCTTCCAATGATTTATAGATGTGTTACCCTGTTGATGTTGATGATGTCCCCTATCTCTACTCTTGTTGTTGTTGATGTTGCTGTAGAATACCCTTCTGGTTAAGGGGGAGTGTTGAAATATTGTAACTTCGAAGAATATTCTATATGTATCTTTTTGTGGACCTCGATCGTCCTACCGGGAGAACCACTTGTATTACATTGTACCCCGATGCTCCTAATCAGAAGAACTAATACGAGTCATGAGGTAGTCCCCTCTAATTGTAAAGGTGGGTCATCAGCACCCCAGTGTGGTTACTTGAGCCTACATGTGTAACTCGAGCCTACATGATTTAACTCGAGCCTACATGTCAAATGAGTTAACTTAAGTAAACGGATGAATATAAATAGAGGTGTAGTGCTCCTCATTTCTGACACACACACTCTCACTTGTGTAGTGCATTAGTGGAGAAGAGAAGTAGCTGGAGAAGGAGGAGGGTCAAGCTTTGATCTCCTTGCTAGTTTTATCTTTTATCTTTTTGGGGCATCTATATTAAGGAAGCTTTTGCTGGGTTTTTCCCTTTAGGGTTTTCCCAGGATAAATCTTTGTGTTCCTTTTTTATGGTTGTGCTTGTCTATCTTTCAGTGATCCTATTTATATGATTTTGTCATGAAAATGAAATGAAATACTGATGTCTTAGCTAAGCATATGAAAAATTTAACACTAAGAAATCTTCATAACACCAGGAAGCCCACTCCTAATGTTAATGTTGACAAGAATCTATGCCACCCTTTTCAGTTTGGTGACTTTGAAAGAGTAACCAGCTTCCAGAAATGAAGACAAAGGGTTCCCAATGTGTACAAAATGTTCTTCATACCAGAAAGGAAATGGGAGTCTCGGGAGGCTTACTCAAGTAGGCACAATGTCCACCCTTTCATGGCTCGCATCGAAGAGTGGATGCCATCTCTTCAGCAGCACCGGAGCTTGTTCATAAAGCCAGTTATGATTTAGCACCCACAATAAGTGTTCTTCAAATTGAAAGTTGAATGTGTACCAACCCCACATCAGACCCTCCACCTCAGGAACAACCCCCAAATCCCCCAACCAGCAATCCTCAACCCACTTGTTCATGGACCTGACAGAGACCGATTTTACCATGAAACGACCAACCAAACTGTGTTTGTCCATCATCTCCATCCTCTCCCAGCTGATATCCTCCCCATATTCTCCCAGCTGATATCCTCCCCAATGAAATAGTTGATAACCGGGATCATCTTGGTCCATTTTTTCGACCATTTACAATTCCCCTTCAATCCCGGTCGACCGTCCGCCTCTCCACTAGTGTCAGAAAGATTGGAAACCTTCACCACAGGGCTTAGAAAGCCCCTATGTTCTCGTGCACCAATTGCACTACCCACAAACCCTAAATGGTAGCCTCCTCAATAGCACCCTCCAAGCCCTCAATGGGTCCTTCGCCTCCCCTCCTCAATCCCTCAAACCTCGACCCGTGTAAACCCTATGTGTCGTATACAGCCATTGTGCTCCCACTTGCCATAGGATCCTGCTCCTTCACACCTACAAACACATCTACCTCCAGGAGAAAAGGATAGTCCAGCAATAGAAACTTCCTAGGAAATGACAACAAAAACTATGACAGAGAGAAACTGTCACCCACAACCGGAAAGGGTTTGGCCGCAGAGAAACCTTTCGACCAATGATACCTGATGGCCGCCACCTCATCAGTCATTCCACTATCCGACGAATGCCTAAAAATACCCTCATCCAGAGGATCAGGAGAGTAATCAATGAGGTCGTCCTTTGTCATAATGGCCACAAGGTTCAGTAAAAACCACAGGAAAAGTAAATAGTTAAAACTTACCACCAAGTAAAAAGATTATAATCTTTTCACCTAGGTAAAATAATAAACCACCTCAATCCACCCAAAACCACCATCCATGCGCCCATTACCCCTTTCGTCGTGCAGGTTCCATTGACAGTTGACCAAGTCGTCGCAGGCTGCAGGCCATGCCTAGAAGCAGATGGGAAGCTAAACCTAATCATCGCCACCTGCCGAAACCCTACCCCTACCAGTAATCCAAACTTGAGGAGCCAATATTAATAAAATGAATTATAATATGAAAACCAATAATAATAATAATAATAAAATGAAATATAATATGAAAACCAATAATATTAATAAAATGAATTATAATATATTATAAATCTTAATCTATAAATAATATACAAAATTTAACATAAATTAATAATAAAAAACAAATAAAAATCATAAATAAAACATTTTAAATTTCTAAAAAAAATAAATTGAACATTAAGATCTTAAATATATAAGTAATTTATGAACATTTTATGAATGTTTTTAATCTTACATATATTACCAAAAAAAAAATAGTCTAGGTTTACTTTACAAAATTTGTTTCGTTTTCATTTTAACATTAAATTACGAATCATGGTAAAGAATATGATCTTTTTAACACATTGATTTTTTATTATTAGGGTTTTTACATAGTAGTGAGTGCCAAACTTCACTCTTCAAGTTCATTAATTAATATATAAATAATAATAATAATAATTTGCATCATTGGATGTAAGGTTGGACTCATTAAGAACCCGGAATGCCATTTTGTTGTTTTCATTGGTAAAATTCATCTCCATTGTCCATCATGTCCCTTGCTCATTTCAGCTAGTCTCGAGGCGTCTTTGCGCAATGTAAAATAAAACTTAGCAATATAATTTTATAGGATATGGGATATATAAACATGATAAAATCTTATGCGAAGGGCTTAAAATCTCAACAAAACCAGTGCATATTCACCTAAAACCTAAAAAAAACATTGCAAATTCAAAGGTTATGTTTAGAAATGGAATCTGAGGGCACATTGTAAGAAAATCCATACTAACCATTGCTTTTCTTAGACTTCTCAATCCTCTATATAAAACATTTTTTCGATTAGGACATTGTGAACACCACATATGGATCTCAAGGTGTTGACCATGGTGAAAGGTGGAAAGTTGGGCCATAGGACAAACATGAAGCTTATAGGGATTAAGGGTTATGAACAAGACCTTAAACTACTATATTTGACCATGATCGGGGATATTTGGTCTTTGAGTGGCAGTATTAAGTGTCATTATGAGGTTTTTTCAACATCGAGGATGGGTCTCAAAGCCTTGACCATGGTTAGGTGAGGAAACTTCTGACTTGGGCACTAAAGGAAGGTTATAGGTTTTTGCAGATATATATATATATTTTGCCTAACTATTATTAGGGTAGGAAACTTAATTTGTAGGCATTTTGTCCCTTAAATTGTATGAGGATCACACGTGATTTTCATCACATCATTTGTGAATTTTTTCACAAGGATTGAGCTTGCAGTTATTCATAGATAGACAATTGGATGGGTAGGGGGTACACTTATGTTCTTGATTGGGAGATGGTGCTTCTTAATGGTAGAGTGTTGTCCATGGTGATTGTTAGGAGGTATGATGTGATTTGTTCTCATGTCTTCATGGTGTTTATTGGTAAAGTATTATGTGCCTAACAAGTAAAATAATGCTCATAAGGTGATGTACGCCCTCTAAATGATGATTAAAGAATACTTGACTAAGGTGATAAGACAATTCATTACCACTCAAGTATTTTATGGAATGGAAACCCATCAACTTAGGGTCTCCCTAAGTTTTTAAGTGTTGATAATTGTACTTTTTAAGTGACGTATTAATTAAATCATCTAGCTTTGGGTTTTCTAAGGTTTTAGTGTGGTTAATTAAAGTCAATTGTGGAATAGAACTAGTCCCACTAATTAACCAAAGTACCTAAAGCTTGTGCTTCATATTAACTTAAAAAACACTTAAAGAGGGGGTGAGGGGGTCACTATGCACAATGTCTCTCGTGCAAGGAAATTGATGATTATTTCATGAATATTATGGTTAAGGGGATCCTATATGAAATACCATAGGGGATTTGAAGTAACTTTACACAAAGGAAGTTGTTACACTTTTGGAGGGGCATCCTAAGTTTGAAAGAGGTTATATTTTCATAGATTTCCCAAAATTAATAGCATTAGAAGCAGCGTGGCCGTAGGATTTTCAGAATGTGGTTATAATAGAAATCCAACAAATAGTGAGAAAGTTGGAAATTTCAAAACTGATGCCTTGAAGCATTTGTTGTTGTTTTGGACCACTCAATTTAAGCAGCATCCCACATCGAATGGTTGAGCCTTTTCATGATTTTAAGAGAGATTCATTGATAATGATCAGGGTGTAGAATGTTTGTTTAATCACTCAAATGAGGGGTGCACCTTGGTTTTTGAGCACCAAGGGTGGGTCTTAAGGTCTTAATCATGTATGAGAGAGGAGACATTAGTCTTGGGCCATATACGAAGCTTTTAATCTCCCCTGGCCATGAATGGGGCCTTGAACCAATACATAAGATCTCCCTTACAATCTTTGACATTTGAGTTAGGAGATCAATGCCAATGAATGATCCCTTGAACCACTACAATCAACCTCCCTTGGGGATATTTAGCTTTTGAGTGGGAATATAGGCACAATTAAGAGGACGTAAGCACCATGGATGAGTCATTGAGTCTTAACCATGGTCAGGGGAGCATATCAGGGATCTAGCCCATAAAAGAAACTTATGGGACTTAAAGCCACACATAAAGCTTCAAACCATCCCACATGAACTCCTTATATATCTCTAGCCTCTAAGTTGAGATATGCATGCCATGAGGAGTTTTTTAGTACCAATGATAGTTTTAGGGGTCGTATGCCTATCTATTTAACATTTTTATAGTGTCTTAAACAAAAATATTATAGGTCTCAAGGGGAATGAATGAGGCATGGAATCACCACTTTACCATGGTTAGGGGAAGAAACTAGGACCTTAAGCCCTAAAGTAAACACCAAGGGGTCAAGGGTTATGAATGAGGCTTTAAATCACTGTAAAATATATTCCTAGAGGAATTACACATAGGAAGTTGTTTCACTTTTGGATGGGGCCTAACTTTGAAAGAGATTATCTCTTGATACAATGCCCAAAATCAATAGCATTAGAAGCAATGTGGCCGTAGGATTTTCAAAATGTGGTTATAATAGAGAACCAACAAATAGTGAGAAAGTTGGAAATTTCAAAACAAATTCCTTGAAGCACTTTCCTTTTTTTTTGCATCACTCAATTTAAGGAGCATCCCACCTTGAATGCTTGAGCATTTTCATGATTTTGAGAGAGATTCATTGATAAATGCTCGGGGTGTAGAATGCTTGTTTAATAACTCAAAGGAGGTGTGAAACTTGGGTTTTCCACCATAAAATATCTTGCTCGAGGATATTTGGCCCCAATACATGATGCAACCATTATTTGGTTTTGAGCAATGGGATGGGTCTTGGAGTGTTAACCATGTTGGAGGAGGAAATTAATGTGATAATCCCTAAAGGAAGCTTCTAGGGTTCGAGGGTAACGATGGAGGCTCATACCACCACATAATATGTATTGAGATGATCTTTGGTCTCAGATCACTGATATGGACACCACTATAAAATTTTCAACAATATGGAATCTGAATGGGTCTTGGGTCCTTGACCATGGTTGCGAGAAGAAACCCATGTCTTAGGCCCTACAAGAATATTTTAGGCATAAGGGCCATGGAAGAGGCCTTAAACCACAAGAGGCAACCTCTCTCAATGATATTTGGAATTTTAGTGGGGATGTGGGTGCTATTAGGGATTTTTTAGCACCAAGGATGTGTCACAGATCCTTGACTATTATCAAGGGAGGAAACCTAGACCTTAGGCATCATAGGAAGATTATAGGGCATAAGGGAAACAAAAGAGGCCTCAAATTGATATACACAAACTTCCTTAGCGATATTTTGCATCCCATTGGGGATATGGGCACCATTGGGATATTTTGATCACATAGAGCAGATCTTAGGGTCTTCAATATGGTTTGGGAAGGAAACTCAGGTTGTAGGCCCTAAAGAAAATGTCATACCACCTTAGGCATGAGATCCAAGAAAGGAAACTTAGGGATTAGTCCCTAAATAAAATGTCCTACCACTTAAGGCATGAGATCCAAACAATGGTTTTGATGTCTACATGGTAATTTTACTCACTTTGTGACTAAACCATAAGTTGAAAATCTAAATAATAACAATGTAGTGATTATTATGCCATTAAACAAAAGTGTTTTTCTCTTTTCTTTTAATTTTATAGTATGTTAATGTTATTTCTCTCATAGCACTAAATAAATGTAACATACTTTCAAACAATAAACATAAATAGAAATTAATATATATATCTTCTACTTACATTGTAAAATGTGTTAATTATCTTAACATTGAACATAATTATCATACTTTTAAAACCATAATTAAAAGTTTTTTAAATTTAATAAAGCTTTGTTTAATATTTACATTCATTTTATTTGAATAGTTTAAATAATAATACATTTCTTATTTATTAAATTAAATAATCATAAAAATCATAAAACAAAATAAACTAGAATTCACGAGTACAACTAATTATAATATTGTTTCCCTGAGATCTTAAACTTTGATACAACTTAAAAACATTAAAATTGATTACATAAATAAATATTATTAATCTAATCAAATTAACAAACAACAAATAATACTCAAATGAAAATTATCCCGAATGAGTGTGGCTCATTGGCGTCGCTTGATATGAAGTCACTTGTTGCAAAGGAGGTCACGAGATGAAATCCCACCTGAGTTTACCTGTGTCCGATGCCTTGTGAGTGGGTGTGGGGCACCCAGGGGTATAGTGGTAACATGAATGGATCCTTGGACCCCGTGTTATGCGAGTACCAACCGAGCCTTAGTTGTCGATTCCCCTAATGAAAAAAAATACTCAAATGAAAATTAAATCAACAAACAACAAATTAAAATAGAAATAGATTAAGATTAATTAAACAACATAGTATTTTTAAAAATGAATTTAAAGATTATTTTAACATCAATAATGACTATCCTTGCCAATATGATCCTTCAACTATTAGAACTTTGAAACACCTGATCCATATTCCTAATCGTTACCTTGTTTAGCCAACCCCAACCTTGTCTTTCAAAATTTGGGTGTAAGCATTGATATAAGGATTTCTAAAACAATTCATTCATTTACATAGAGTGTAGTAACCTTGTACAACCACCCTTAGCAATCAATTCATAACATTCCATCTTTATATAAAAATGGTAGACAGACCCGAGCAGAGATACTACCTAGTACAAAGTCTAGACTAACAAACTACTTGTTGCATGAACCCAAACACCTAGTTTCAAAAGAAAAAATTAAGAAAAGTTGGATCTTATCGTTAGACGTCACTATCAATTTCTCATATATAATTATGTCAGGTGGTGGGTACTGGCATCTGAATGCCACATGTCCTGTTTTTTTATCAATACAAGAATCTTTATTTGGGACCACATAATCCCAAACCACACTTGATAAAACTTTTGAAACAAGATAATGTAAGAGTAGAAGCTGAAATAGAAAATACAACAAAAAAAATTGTTCTGTCCTATTTTATTTGTATAGAGATCTCAACTCTACTTTTAAATTAAATTAAATTTAAATAACTGTAAATTAAAATTAATTAAACAACATAGTATTTTTAAAAATGAATTTAGAGATGATTGTGCGCCGATAGGTGCTCCACAACCCAGTATGGGGGAGATCTTGTAACATTACATAACGTTACTCTTGTAAATGTCGACTATAAATAATAGCAAATGAATTATTATGTTGTAAATTTACAAGACTAACAAAATAATAAAAAATAAAAATTTTAATTATCCGCCAAAATAAATGTCGGCAAAAAAACCTAATATGAGGGAGATCTTGTAGCTTTTGTTACTAACAAAATAATAAAAAATAAAAGTTTTAATTATCTGCCAAAATAAATGTCGGCCAAAAAACAACCCAATATGGGGGAGATGTTGTAATGTTCCTACCTAACAAAAGTTACAAAACAATAAAAAAAGTAAAAATTTAATTATCCCCAAAAACAAATGTGGGTCACAAAAAAAAACAATATGGGGGAGATGTTGTAATGTTCTTACCTAACAAAATAATAAAAAATCAAAAAATGAATTATCTACAAAAAAAATGTTGGCCTTGCACAACATGTGCAAGGCCTCCTAAACAACCCATGGTTTATTGTACATGGTTTATAAGGGCCTTGTGCAAGGCCTCCTAAACAACCCATGGTTTTATTGTACATGGTTTAGGAGGGCCTTGCAAATGGTTTTAAGACCATGTGCAAGACTTCCTAAACAACCCATGGTTTTAGGAGGGCTTTGCATATGGTTTTAAAACCATGTATGGAGAGACGTTGTAATGTTCATTCTTAACAAAATAAAAAATAATAATAAATATTAATAATAAAAATATTATATGTGGACCTTAAATAAAAAGATGTGTCTTTTGGTTTGAATCAAATCAATGGCTATATATAGGACACATCAAAGTTGATATCTCATTGAGTAGAGCCGATGATTTGGATCTAGGTTGGTTTTAACATCAATAATGATCATATTACTACTCTTTACCTTGTTTAGCCAACCCCAACCTTGTCTTTCAAAATTTGGGTGTAAGCACAACAATTAAATTCATTTAAATAGAGTTTAGTAACCTTGTACAACTACCTTCAACAATCAATTCATTACATTCCATCATCGTATAAATACTGATTTCTAAAACAATTAAATTCATTTAAATGGAGTGTAGTAACCTCGTACAACTACCTTTAACAATCAATTCAATACATTCCATCATCGTATAAAAAAAGAGAATTGGAAATACTACCTAGTACAAAATTAAGACTAACAAACTACATAAACCCAAACACTTACTTTCTCTCACAAAATAAAAATAAAAATAAACATGATGTAAAATAAAATAAAAAAATTAATAAATTCACCACACGTTACTTAACAAAATGTTTTGAATTATATATGAATACTAATATTGCAAGCTTTTCTCTTTGGCATTCAACAAGTTTTCCTAAGCCAAAAACATTGGTTTTATTTATTATGTTAAAGTTGTTAAGAACATCCAAACCCATAGTTAATGAATTTGGCACTTGCATAGTTAACGAATTCGACACTTTCATAGTTAATGAATTTGGCACTTGCATAGTTAATGAATTTGGCACTTTCAAGTTGTTAGTTACCATTTAAGCAACACTATCAACTTAGCTTTATTTATTATGTTAAAGTTGTTAAAAACATCTAATCCCATAGTTAATGAATTTAGCACTTTCATAGTTAACTAATTTGACATTTTGAAGTGATTAGTTACCATTTAAGCAAGACTATCAGCTTTTTGTTAGAGGTCACTATCAATTTTTCAAATACAATAATGTGAGGAAAATTTTCAAATCTGAATGCCACTTGTCTTGTTTTTATCAATACAAAAGTCTGGGATTAAATTAAAAATATTTATTTGGGACTACATAATCCCAAAACACACTTATATACAAGAATCACGATCCCAAAGCACACTTGATATAGAGATGGCTCCATCACGTCCCTCGCCAACCAGAAATCCCGTCTCCATCACGTTCCTCACCAACCAGAGCTTCAGCCATTATGAAATTAGACCTGGAGAACACAAAAGAAAAGAAAAGTAATGGAAGCGCGGCCCAAGAAATTTGAACCCAACCGTTGTTGTAAGCCAGACTACTCAATCATCAGTATTTCTCTAGGGTAGCAGTCTTTCTCTAAGGTAGCAGTTTTTTTACATTGTATCATCATTTTATTTCATTTCAGTGCTCTCTGCTTCTGCTATTTTTTACATTGCTTCATCATTTCATTTCATTGCTTTCTATTTCTGCTCTCTCTCACCTGCAGTGTAGTGGTAATGTTCTTGTGTGGAGCGCTCCTCGTCTGTATGTGTCTGTGTGTGGTTTTATGTGTGATGAATTCCTGTGTTTCATTTTCTATCTTTTTGTGTTGGTTTGTTGTGTATGATGTGGGAAATAGAGTGCTGGAGGAGACCAATATTCGCTAATGCAGTTGCAGGTGGAGTGGCCACCTATTAATTTGTGAGTATTAATTTGTGATATGTACATTTCCTTTGCTTGAGTATTAATTTGTGATCTATACATTTCCTATTAATTTGTGTTTGAGTATTAATTTTTGATCTGTACATTGATGGCTTGGAACGGTATCTTGTGTTCATTAATAATTCTGATGTGATGTGCTGGTGCATGCTGCAGGCGTGGCTGGCTGGTCGGCTAGCTGCTGAAGGAACGGAATCCCCCTTGAAACTGCAACAACAGAAGCGTGCAGGTATGGTAGGGGCAGTTGTCCATCTCTAGATTATCTCTCCGTATAGATTGTTCGTGGTTCTGTCATTGTACGTTTTGGTTTGTTGCGATGTGTCTCTGTCATATTCGTGTGTTTTAGGTAATTATGAAAAGATTTGGATTTAGTTTACCTGAAATTGTTTTGGATTTAGTTTGCAGGGATTATCTGTCACTGTACGATGTGTCTGTCCTATTTGGGTGTTTAAGGTAATTTGAAGATGTGTACCTTAACTTGTTTTGAATTTAGTTTATGCATATAGAAAAGACACAAATGGGACATATCCCTTAATCATTTTGAAACCGTGTTTGCGTGGTTGGTCTGTAGAGTTGAGACGACATAGTGAGTTGGTTAAGTGACCTGTGCTTTATTGTTGGCACAAGCAGTCTCCCTCAGTGTTCACCTCTGGGCAGGTAATTGTACGCCCAAGTTTTGAGGGTTATATCTTTATCAAATTTTAGAAGGATTTAATTTCAGGTTATTCTCTTCTTTCTTATAGCGACATGTATTTTAAGTTGATATTTATAGGCATTGATGAACGCTGTAAACTATGACTCTGAGACGTTTAAACCAGGATTCCGGTATGACCTTTCGGAGATGTTTAGACCAAGATTCAAGTAGGATTTATTTGTTTGATGAATTTACTTAGGACTCAGGACGGGTTTGTTTGACACCTATGTTATTTTTAATTGTTTGACACCTAAAATTTGGTTGCAAGAGATTCGAGGGTTATGTCTTATTGTAGAAATAGATAGACTAATTTAATAGTTGTGTTTAAATAAGACTAATCATGTTGATTTTATTTATGTTAATATTTTACGCACATTATCTTTAGAACACATGAGAGGAAATGCTAATTGATTTAGGTAACTACGAGTTTATGTAATCCAAAATAAAAGACAGTTAAAAGAGAATTACACTACAATAAAAATTTTAATGGAGAGAAATCTGAATTGCGAAATTGAAGTGAAATCCGAATTGCTTGCATGAGAAGTAGATAGTTGGCAATGGAAACAGACAGATTGAGTTCTTTAGATGATAACTTTCTCTGTTAGCTTTGCACTATTCTTGTTGTCAAACATATAGCAATCTCTGTATATCTTTTACCCATCTCAAATTTCCAGCCTGTGTTTTAATGAAGAAGTAATTGATCACATGATGTTGTTTCACATAAATATATCGAACTTACTTAAAACCATCTAGTAAATTAGCTAATATATCGACTCCACTGGGTTAATAGAATAGAAAGCCTAGGAATGACAATGTTTTCTCCAACTGTAACAAATCCTTGTTTTGATATGAGATTAAGAATATAAGAATGGTCTTAGCATCCTATCCAAACACATGCTCATTTTACATCTACAACTATGTAATGTTCCCAAAAGTGACATGCATTCAAACCCTAAAAGTTAGATGCTTGCAAACCCTATAAATGACATGCATGCAAACCCTAAAAGTGACATGCAAACCCTAAAAGTGATATGCATGCAAACCCTAAAAGTGACATGCAAACCCTAAAAGCTATATAAGAAGGTTAGTTGAACCAAAAGTGCATCTATGTTATTATTCATCTTTTTGGAAACAGGTTTTGGGAGCTTGGTGAGCTACTTATGGTTTAAGGCGGATTGCTTTGACCTAATTGGATTCGGTGGCGAAATCTATCCACCCTAGCCAATCCTTAGGGTGAATCATCCAGATTCATCATCATGTACTTCATTGCATCAGAGATTCATTGTGTTTAGGGCAGTGTTGGAGCTTCCTTAAGGTTTATAGCTGGGTGGATTCACTCCTTAATCATGGCAGCGATTTCCTTAATGGATAAGAGCATCCTCATCAAATATTAGGGTGGCAGATCTTGTCTCAGCTATAGCATGGGCTCGTGTGGAGAACGCGGTCATTCCATTTGGATACCTTTATTCCTAGCTGGGCATTGTACTCAAGCAACCTGCTCTCTCTAAATCATATTCACGACCCTGCATGTTTGTATCAAGCTGCTACAACCATCAACAATTCACTTCATCAATATTTTGAGGGTTTATGCTGAGGTTGTGAATAGTTGGGCATCCAAATAGCGATCTAGAGGGGACGCTCATTGTGTGGGCAGTAACCTTTATCAGTGGGAAGGGATAAATTGTTGCAACTGAGATATAATATGTTGGCAAATGATCCATTGGTGGCAGCAATGAGAGATCCCTTGTGCTATTGCACCCCAGTGCTGGGCTGAAATTCTACAATCGAGAGCTGATATCTATGTGCATGTAACTATTAAGGGCACACTTGCTAGCTGAGCTTGTAATTCTTGTGTGGAGTTAGTGACATTGAATCGGTGGCTGTTATTTGACTTTTCTGGGCAGCGTGGACATCCTGTATTGCAAGAAGTAAATTATCTAGAGCTTGTAGCAACTATTCATATTTCATATCGGCTGTCAAATACTTCCAGGCATGTACTAAATGCATTCTCCTTTCAATACATATTGATATACATAGCTGATGATTTATCATTCTCAGAATTGTGAGGGAATCACACTTAGAATTTCAGTATTAACCCTTCCAGACAAGTAACTGCTGCTAATTAAATAAAATATCAGTCATAGTATTATCATGGTTGTTCATTATATTGTGGTGTAATTCCTCATTAATTCACATGAAAGTGTATCTTTAAATAGCCAATGCATTTCGGCTATTATGTGAATGATAATTCCATAATCATAGTGACTACGAATGAAGGTGTGGAACCAAGTTAGCAAACCATCAACTACAGAATGAAACCATTAAACAAGAAAATATCAGACCTCAATTGGTTGGCATATTACAGTGGTATATATCTGAAAACCACAAAACATAAACAATCATCATAAACCAGCAGTATAGAAGCAAAATATCAGTTTGGGACATTACAGTGGTATCAGAGCATGATCCTTTCCATTTGTGGGCATAGAGAAATTGAATAAAAGTGCATGTTGATGCATGCTTTGTACATGCAAATGCATGTCAGTGATGTTGGTGAAGTGTATGTTAGAAAAAAGGTTTTTCTTTGCTAGCTTGTGAGAACATGAAGACATTGAGAAGGATCTTGACTGGAGATTTACAGAGGTTAGCAATACTTCAACACTTTCCTCGATATCAGGAGTATCTAGCCTTTGGTGATGAGGTATGTGTAGCACTGTCCTTTCAAGATTATTACACCATCAAGTTCGGGAGCCAACCCAAGGATTTGGATGAGGATCTCCTTAAAGGCATAGTTGGGAAAGAAGATGGGATCATGTTCAAATGCTCTCTTTTGTCATATGACAGTTTGGACCATAAGGAATTAGAGATTGCACCCTTGATTTTTCTGGATGAGCACAAGGTAGAAGAGAAGGCAGAAGAGGAACCTCACTTAGATTCACAGGAACGAGTGGAGAGGCATGACATAGAGAGGATTGATTCTATACATGTCCCGCAGTATGGAGGTTATGAGCCACATCCTGTGGAGGGACCATTAATGGTTCAGGTTGTAGATGGAAATGCATTGATGGGAGACATATTCCAGGGACTAGTTGATAGTGACAGGGATGCATCCCTTATTTTCAAAAATGGGTATAGTACAAATGTGTGGGATCTTGGTTTAGATGACACCAGTCGAGTGAGTTCCTAAGAGGATATCGCAAACTACATAGTATGCAGGACAGTTGTGACCCATCAGGGCATGAGTGGCACTCATGGTTTGAGGGTAGAGCCTTCAACAATGGTTCTAGATGAGCACTCAAAATTGCAGGTGATTGAGGAGAGATTTGACACAAATTATTTGGATCAGGTATGGGATCACGAGTTGCCTTTGTTGGTTAGTGGTTTAACCATGGAGGAGGTAGTTAAGCACATCCCTTGTGGACCAGCCAACAAGGAAGTGTATCCATACAGAGATTGGGTAGACAGGTATATGACGAAGATGGAGACACTGAGGTTTATAGGCTCAGTTGACATCAATGGAGTTTCTATGGAGGAGAGGGCCAACCTCCTCTTCCAGGAGTTTTTTCGAGGGATGCTTAGGTTTTAGGTTTGGAGGCATGAAGGAGCATCCTTTTGAGGAGTTTGTGCAACTTATGATTGCTTGGCTCATTAAGGGCATTGAGATGGATTTTGGTATCAGTCAAAGGGTTGTTTGGGATCCTAGTATCAAGGGGTCAATTCATGATTGGGTGGCAAGGAGGCATGAGGTGATCCAGTGGTTTATATGGGATCCTGGTATTGGTATTCGGATGCATTTTTTAGTTGATAGTTATCGATTGCTTGAGGACAAGCAATCTTTGGTGAGGGAGGACTGTAATGTTCCCAAAAGTGACATGCATGCAAACCCTAAAAATGACATGCACGCAAACCCTATAAATGACATGCATGCAAACCCTAAAAGTGATATGCATGCAAACCCTAAAAGTGACATGCAAATCCTAAAAGTGACATGCATGTAAACCCTAAAAGTGACATGCAAACCCTAAAAGCGATATAAGAAGGTTAGTTGAACCAAAAGTGTATCGATGTTATTATTCATCTTTTTGGAAATAGGTTTTGGGAGCTCGGTGAGCTACTTAGGGTTTAAGGCAGATTGCCTTGACCTAATTGGATTCAGTGGCGAAATATATCCACCCTAGCCAATCCTTAGGGTGAATCATCCAGATTCATCATTGTGTACTTCATTGCATCGAAGATTCATTGTGTTTAGGGCATTATTGGAGCTTCCTTTAAGGTTTATAGCTGGGCGCATTCACTCCTTAATCATGGCAGCGATTTCCTTAATGGATAAGAGCATCCTCATCAAATATTGAGGTGGCAGATGTTGTCTTAGTTATATCATGGGCTCATGTGGAGAACATGATCATTCCATTTGGATACCTTTCTTCCTAGTTGGGCATTGTACTCAAGCAACCTACTCTATCTAAAGCATATTCACAACCCTGCATGTTTGTATCAAGCTGCTATAGGCATCAACGGTTCACTTCATCACTATTTTGAGGGTTTATGTTGAGGTTGTGAACAGTTGGGCAGCCAAATAGTGATCCAAAGGGGATGGTCATTGTGTGGGAAGTAACCTTTATCAGTGGGCAGCGATCAATTGTTGCAGCTGAGATCTAATGCATTGGAAAATGATCCATTGGTGGTAGCAATGAGATCCCTTGTGCTATTGCACCCTAGTGCTGGGCTGAAATTCTACAATCGAGAGCTGATATCTATGTGCATGTAGCTATTAAGGTCACACTTGCTAGCTGAGACTGTAATTCTTGTGGAGTTATTGACATTGAATTGGTGGCTGTTATTTGACTTTTTTGGGAAGCATGGACATCCTATATTGCAAGAAGTAAATTATCTAGAGCTTGTAGCAACTATTCATATATCAGATCGACTGTCAAATACTTCCAAGAATGTACTAAATGCATTCTCCTTTCAATACATATTGATATACATAGCCGATGATTTATCATTCTAAGAATTGTGAGGGCATCACACTCAGAATTTCAGTATTAACCCTTCCAAGAAAGTAACTGTTGCCAATTAAATAAAATATTAGTCATAGTATTATCATGGTTGTTCATTATATTGTGGTGTAATTCCTCATTAATTCACATGCAAGTGTATCTTTAAATAGCCAATGCATTTCGGCTATTGTGTGAATGATAAATCCATAATCATAATGACTAAGAATGAAGGTGTGGAACCAAGTTAGAAAACCATCAACTACAGATTGAAACCATTAAACAAGAAAATATCAGACCTCAATTGGTTGGCATATTACAGTGGTATATATCTGAAAACCACATAACATAAACAATCACCATAAACCAGCAGTATAGAAGCAAAATATCAGTTTCGGATATTACAAACTATCCAACTTGATCAATGCGGATCTCTAGAAAAAAATAGACGCATGTGCAGTGTTGAATGCATCTAATCGGGGGAAAAGAACAAAAGACAAGCAGTTGAATAAATTTGAGTGGCTTTAGAAATGCATCTACTCAACTGATAAAATTAAACACAACACTGTTGTTAACATTTATAGCCATCAAATAGATAACCGCACGATGAAATCCCTTGAGAAGGGATTAGGGTTTGCCATCACTCCCCACTCAATTCTGGTTGAAGACATCATTTGCAGGATTGCGGACGACATCAGTGGTCTCCCAGAGGATTCGAAATATGAAATTAGACAAGACGTAGACTTAACCCTGAAACAAGCCAAACTTGCAAATAAATCTCTAAAGAAAGAAGAACTCAATGCTGTCTTGAACCTTCAGAAAAATGAAAATCTTTTCATGATGTAGTTGATTATCTACTGATCCTTCTAATTATCCTAATCTTATTATGGTGGTATTCAATGTTTCCCGAAAGATCTAAAGTGGAAGTTCCGATCCTTGGTCACCACTGGTATGACCACCTCCTTTGGTTATTAAATTAAGCTTCTAACTTTGCGACATTTATCAACTTTGAGCTAGCTAGGTTAGCATTCATTTGCCTAGTTTTGGCTTCCCACTTCTCTCGCAGATCAGGGCATTGCCCTATAGCATGTCCTGTGACCCTACAGTGTCTACGTATAGGTATTCTTTGCACATGATAGCTTTTAGAGATTAGCGGCTCCATTCAGTTGGCTTTCTTTTCTTACCTTTGTACTAGGTTAGCATTCATTTTCCTATTTTTGTCTTTCCATTTCTCTACCAGAATAGGCATTGCCATGTAGCATTTCCTATGACCCTACAGTATCTATGTATATGTATTTTTTGCAGAGGATAGCTTCTAGAGATTAGCGGATCCATTCAGTTGGCTTTCTTTCTTACCTTTTAGGGCTTACTCAAGTGATATTGTTTGTTGCTTATCCCCTATATTTCATCTCTTTTTGTATAGTGTATCTCTTCCATTTCAGTACCATTCATTTCCTTCCCTGTTATATGTCAATCTTATCTATCACTTATCCAATTTGTTGGGCAAGTTCTTGCCTACACTTAAAGCAGACAAAGGAGTAGCGACGGTAATTTTGGATAAATCAGATTATGAGAAAAAGATGCTAGAGCACCTTTCAAGCAGTGGCAGACTGCAGTGATAGGAAATTGTCTGTCAACCCTCTCAACAAGGTTACCAATACTGTTAAAAAAGCCATCCAACATTCCTCTCTAGATGAAAACACCAAGAAGCGACTTATGCCTCGTAACCCCTTGTCCCAAGAATTTATGGATTACCCAAGATTCATAAGAATGGGAATCCTTTAAGACCTATTTTGAACACTATTGACTCACCTACCTACCATCTAGCTAAATACCTTGCTGCAATCTTAAAACCTCTTGTAGGTCATACCAGCTCTTTTGTCAAGGATTTGAGCTCCTTTGTAGATATGATAAGGGACACCTCATTAGATACTAATGATATGCTTATTAGCTTTGATGTTGTATCCTTGTTTACAAAGATTTCACTTGATGTTGTGTTGTAAGCTATTAAGGAAGTCACTGACCCATAAACAACAAGCTTAAATGAGGTTTGCCTTAAATCCATGTTCCAGGTTCCTAGGTGAATTTTTGAACAAACTAGTGGTGTTGCCATGGGTTCTCCCCTCTCCCCCATTGTTGCCAATATCTTTAAGGAATCCTTTGAATCTAAAGCCCTTTATCTCTTATCCCCTTAAGCCTAATGTTTGGAAAGAATACGTTGACGATACAAATGTGATTTGGCCCCATAGTAAGGAGGAGTTAGATAAGTTTGTTCTTTACCTGACAACAATTCGAACACATTCACTTCATTATGAAATCGAAGAGAATGCCAACATTCCTTTTTTAGATGTTAGAACTTAGGATTACTAAGCCTGATGCCACTCTATCCCATCAAGTCTTTAGAAAAGAAACTTACACTGAACAATATATCCATGTTGATTCACATCATCATCCTTCTCAAAATCTAGGTGTGATAAACACGCTTTCCAGGAGAGCCCTCAAAATTTCAAATAAAGATCACATTGACGAGGAACAAAAACACCTCATCCAAGTATTTATGAAGAATGGTTATAATTTTTTGGTATATGTTTATATTCTTCGCATGTGCGTATGGAGGGAAGGTATGCATGTCAGTGCTGCAGCTGGGCTATCCCAAAAGCACCTTCATAGAAACGACTATTAAGCCTTTTCTGATGTGAGCGCAACGAGCAATTTTTTTTGGGTATTTATAGATTTTATGGCTATTTATAGCTATTTGTGGCTATTTTTAGAATTTGTCTAGAAATATGTAACTTAATCCCGATTAAGGGATTGGAGTCTTTTTCTAATCCGGGTTAACAGATTAGGGTATTTGGATGTTGCGGAATACCTATATTTTGTATTGTGGGGATTCATAATGATATGAAGAGAATATAGGAGGTGTGGCTCCAAGGTTTTTTGGTTTTTCCCAGTTAAGGATTTCTAGGGTAAATCTCTGTGTTTATGTGTGAATGATGTGTTGTGATCTATATTTCGCTTAAAATAATCTGTATTCTTTGCTTCTCTGCACAGGTTTAAAACTTACAGTGATAAACACGCTTTCCAAGAGATCCCTCAAAATTTCAAACAAAGATCACATTGACAAGGAACAAAATCACCTCATCCAAGTATTTATGAAGAATGGTTATAAGGAATCTTAAGTCATGAATATCATCCATAAAACCAAACCTAGGTTAAGAACCAAAGAACATGATAAAGACAAACTGTCAATAGTCCTTCCCTTAATCCAGGGTGTCACTGATAGGATTGCAAGAGTTCTTAAAAAGAAGAACATTATCACATATTTCAAACCCCACAACAACATCAATGGATTGATGAAACCATTCAAAGACCCTATCAATCCTCATCTATTCAAGGAAGTTTATGAAATTTCTTATTCTTGTGGGAGATCTTATATCAGAGAAACTGGTCACCCTTTTCAAGCTAGGATAAAAGAACATGAATCTGACATCAGACTCAATCGGACCCAATCCTTTGCTCTAACCGAACACTCTCATAACACCAAACAATTGTTATTCTTGGAAGACACCAAGGTCCTCACCAAAGAAGACAACTATACCTTCAGGAATGTAATGTCCCCCTCTAATTAAGCACCCAAAACACCCACTAACCTACTTAATTCCCATAGGTTCAAGCGGGTACTACATAAGATGGAATTGACTGAGGGCATTTGATACTTACAACAGATCAAGACATTCATTCGGTGTTAAAGTCATCAGTTGGATAAAAGAACCCTTATTTCTTTAGGCTTAAAAGTCAACATCAAAGTAGAATTGCATGCATGCAAAAGTGAAGCATAAACCCTAAAAGTGACATGCAAATCCTAAAATCACATGAGACTCAATTTAAGAGGGTTATTGGACTAAAGAGAATATCTATTATTATTATTGTTGATTTTAGAGTTTTGAGTAGCAGCACAACATGCAGCCACGACAATTGGGGTTGAAGACGGTGTCTTTAGCTAACGAGGGTTCGACAGTGAAATATCTGCCCTAATCTCTTTCAGGATAGACGATCTAGGTTTATCAACAACATCCATCGTATTTATCCATATCCAGCGATTCAGTATCTACCGGAAGATTGTTTGCAGGTTCATCGCTGCAACTGGGGGGATTTAGCTGGAAAGCCCCAAAGCATTCGCTGGGTCTCTGAATCCCAATTTTTCCTCTGTATCCTGGCACCATCTTCATCAGCAGGGTCACTCTACTACCTTGAGTGTCTGTCAGCTTTCGATTTGCTCATCCAGAGCATCTACCAAGACATCTGTGCAGTTGGGGGGCATGAGCAGTAGAGCAAGAGATCAATTCGCTAGCTAGGTCAGAGGGGTCCAAAATCATGCATGCTCTGGTCATTCTCATTTCCTGGGGCAGACTCACATCTAGGCAAAGTTCCAGCTTCATCTGACACTCCTTCCATTAAAAACGTCACCTTCAGTGTAGAAGAGGGTTTCCTTGCTGCTGGGCGTCACAATGGAGGAAAGGAGCACCATTAGCCCACTTATCCAGGACTTTATGCATGTAGCTATCTCTGGAGCATTATCAGCCGGGTTATTGGTGGTACGTGTTAGATTCATTTCTGCAAACCCTAGCCCTAATTCAACTATATTTTAGGGTATTTTTGCATGCACAATTATTTCGTATTTTTGCACAAGATTGAGTGTACGAGTTAGCATTATACACAGTGTCAGTAGAATATCAATATTTGGGATATTACAGTGGTATCAAGGCATGTTCCTTGCCAGCTGTGGGCTTGAACATGAGAAGTAAATGAATACAGAATAAGACACTTTTCTAACCTATAGGAGAAGGAGGAGTAGGTACACGGAGGAATTTGAGGATATCCAGCTAGCAGATACCAACTTAGACATGGACCCAACATGGATGCACTCTGATAGAGGGAAAGGAACATGAGAGGATGAATCCAATATGGATTTTCGTAGCTTGGTGAATGCATTGCATGATCTATCCAAAGGTCAAGAGGAAGTCTTGCATGCAATAAACAGGTTGGCGATGAAAACAGAACCAGGGCATAGCAGTGTACCTCTCTCACCTGTAGATAGAGGGTCTACAAGCAGTAGTGGGAAGCATGCATACACTAATATGCAAAACACACCCCACATATATAACAGACCTTCCAGCAGGCCTACTATGCCTCACTTCCTGGCAGATTCCGTAGCAGGACCAGTCATGCCAGTAGAACCTAGTGAACCATTTGGAGCCTATTTACAAGAATACAAGGATTTGGGGGATGAGTTTTGTGTAGCCATGTATTTCTCCTACTTCTACAACATGAAGAGTAGGAACCGACCCAGGAATTTCAACAGAGGGTTTAATCAGAACTATGAGTTGCAGAAAACCTTGGGTAGAGTGACCATCATAAACTTTGATGGGGCTCGCGGAGGTTCAGCAAGAATATGGGTTCAGAAGTTGGATACTTATTAAGTTATTTCCAACTCAACCCCATGACAGAGATAGATGCCATTAAATTAGCTACACTACAACTAGATGGAGAAGCTCATGAATGGTGGTACCACATACTAGTGAAAACCACTTTCCTCAATGGTTTTCTACAAGAGGAGGTATATTTGGAGCAGCCACAGGGCTTTGAGGTATGTGAGAGAGACACTCATGTTTGTAGGATGAAAAATGCCTTGTATGGACTGAAGCAAGCCCCTCGATCTTGGTATTCCAGGATCGACACCTATTTACTTTCGATTGGGTTTCAGAAGAGTGAAGCGGATCCCAACCTATACTACATTGTGGTTGGTGGTGTTCCACTTATTCTTTTGTTGTATGTTGATGTCTTGTTCATTACTAGGGGAGAGCACCTAATTGATGCATGCAAGAAGGATCTTGCTTTAGAGTTCAAGATGACATACCTTGGACTAATGCATTATTATTTGGGGATGGAGGTTTGGCAGGAGGATGGACATGTTTTCTTGGGGCAAGGAAATATGTTGCAGATGTTCTGAAGATATTTCAGATGATAGATTGTAGACCGATGTCGACACCCATGATCACCAAATGGACGAAGCTTCATGCTTCGGAGGGGGAGTTGGTGGACCCTACCTTATATCATCAGTTGATTGGTTCATTGATGTATTTGGTCAACACCAGACCAGATATGAGTTTTGCAGTGAACACTCTCAATCAATTCATGGTGGAGCCCAAGAGAGTGCATTGGACTATTGCAAAACACATCTTGAGGTATCTTGCAGGTACAATTGACTATGGATTGGATTATATGATATCTGGTGGAGTGGGGTTGGTTGGCTATACAGATTCAATCAGCAGAGCCAAAGATCTCCAAGACTTAGTTTCAAAGAACAGGTTTCCACTCAAGACCAACTTTCCTGTTAGAGACAAAGATAGGAAACCTTTCTAGTAGGAAATACCAAAGAAAACTTGGTTAGATGATGACACAAGGAAAGACTTGAGACAGAAGAAATTGTGTTTTACTTGTTAGGAACTATGGGTTCCAGGACACAGGTGCTCAGGAAAGGCCAAAGCCCACTACATAGAGGTATATTCAGATAGTGAAGGGGACTATGAGTAGGAAACAACAGAGGAATTGCGGGCAGCAGAGTAGGAGTTACGCCAAGGGGATACACCAAAGGGAGTTATTGCTACATTATCCTGGGTACCTAGGTTTCATACTCTCAGGGTCAGAGGAGTAGTACAGGACCACATAGTAGGAGTATTGATTGATGGGGGAGCAATCCACAATTTCATTGATGCAGCATGGGTGGCTAAGAGGGGTATTGCGACAGAGAAGTTTGAGGGATTTACTGTAGCAATAGCAGGAAACACTAGCATTGAGTGCAACTATTGGATTCCTAAACTAAATGTCACATTAGGAAACTACCATATGACAAACTCATTTTATGTAGTGAATGTGGTCGATACAAATGTAGTATTAAGCCTCCAATGGCTTTATGCAATAGGAAAATATACTACAGATTACAGGGAAATGGAAATGGAATTCCAGGGACTGGATGGGAAATGAGTAGTTTTGAGGGGCATTAACACTTATCCCCCAAAACCAGTCTCTTCACAGAGAATGGAGGCCGTGATCAGGAAAGGTGACATAGAATGGTTAGCAGAGTGCTTGGTCATCTTTAGGAAACCTCCAGAGAATAACACCCAACACCTAGTGGATATTCAGGCATTATTGCAGAAGCACAAGAAGGTATTCTGAGATATTCCAACAGGTAGACCACCAGATAGGGTATTTGAGCATATCATTGAGCTAGAGGAGGGGACTCAAGCAGTCATCACCACTCCATACATGCATCCCAAAAGATACAAGGATGAGATAGAGAAAACGATCAAGGAATTACTAGAACTAGGATATATTCGGCGGAGCTGGTCCCTTTGCATCATTAGTGGTCTTAGTTCAAAAGAAGGATGGCACATTGTGAATGTGTATTGATTATAAAGACCTCAACAAAAATACCATAAAAAATAGGTATCCCATCCCCAACGATTGATGAGCTAATGGATGAGCTACGAGGTGCCAAATACTTTTCAAACATCAATCTCCGATCAGGGTAGCATTAGATCCGAGTAAGGGATCAAGACATTCCCAAGATAGATTTTCGTTGCCACTATGGACACTATGAGTTCTTGGTCATGCCTTTGGGACTCACAAATGCTCCAGCCACCTTTCAGTTGTGCATGAACCACACTTTCAGGGCTCAGTTACGAAAGTATTTGCTAGTGTTCTTTGATGATATTTTAATTTACAACAAAACTTGGGAGGAACACTTAGATAAGGTATTGATAATTCTAGAAGAGCACTCACTTTACGGGAATATGTATAAATGTGAATTCGACATGAAAGAGATGTTGTATCTAGGACACATAATCAGTGCAGAAGGGGTACAGGTTCATATGGAGAAGATTACAGCTATCCGGGATTGGCCAACGCCGAAGATATTTAATGAACTGAAGGGCTATCACCATAAACACTAAAGCCTAAAAGCCTTAGTAATTAATAGGGTCTACCCCCTTGGCTTCGTTAGGAGTTGGCCTAAACAGAGGAGTCAAGAACAAGGTGACAGCCTTGACTCGAGACTTTCCCCCAAGGACACATTGAGTAGCTTGAAGATTTCTACCACGTCCCAACCCAGGTGTGTGAAAGGCAACAAAAATGGGTCAGTCTCGAGTCAATTATTGTCACTTGATCTTGACTCCTCTGTTTAGGCGAACTCCTAATGAAGCGAAGGGGGGTAGACCCTATGAGTTACTAAGGCTGATTAAGCTTTAAATGGGGGTTTGTGATTGAGTAATTTGTTTAGGAATTTTTTGTAAAATGGAACAAGAGATTGCAATAGTGATTAAGACAACAACATGCACAATATAATCAATCAACACATTTTCTAACTCTACACATGCCCATACCCACGCTAACTCGCGAGGATGGCATCACCTCACCAAACTCATGATTCGTGACTCTTAAAACTATCCAAAGTTTAATTCTTTAGCATTTGGAAAGGGTTGCATAACATGTGGGACCCATTTGCCATGCCACCTCCTGTATTAAACAAATCATTTTTTGACTTTTCAAACTTTGACTTTTGTGCCAATTTGTCGCATGATTAGCATTAAAATGTTGTTTTGACGCACCTTTAGAGAAATAATGCTTTACAGGATGTTTTAGCCACTCGAATCATAAGAAAAGTTAGTCCCAAGGTAAAGAGGATGCTCTGAGAGTGAGAAAAAGCATCCACACACCAAATTCCGCCTCCAAATTAAGATTTTATTCCTTTTACAAATTTTTTAATTAAACCATTAAAAAATGGCCTAATTATGCAGGAGAAAATATTTTTCTCAGAATTGAACAAAAACCTAGGGGGACCTAGCACATGTCCATACGACTTAATTAGAATTCCTAGCATGTTTATAAACATTGACATTGAGGCTCTAATAACCCCCTAAAGCCTAACCACCAAGATGACTACCCCAACTTTGGAGGTTTGAGTGAAAAACTCATAAATTATTAGTCGTTTGTTCAACAACAAATAATCACCAAGGAAAAAAACACTCTGGGCTATTCGGCTTGATGTTAAATTCTATGAAGCCGATATTTTTTATAAAATCGACCATGCTAGCACATTTTTTTATAATTTCCCCAAGGTGGTATGAACATGTGTTACAAAAAAATTGGAAAATCTCCCTGAAAAATCCTAGCAGACTTCTGGATTCTGAAGAATGAACAAGTGTGCTTGTTTAAACTTTATTGACTCGCCTGAAATTCCAACTAGGTGCAAATTATCTGGTAACACAGTTATAACACCTTACCTTTGATATATCAAAATGCTTACCTTGAGGTTTCTTTCCTTTGACTTTGTGCTGAGGAAATCTCCTTCCCTACTTTGTCTTGGTAGCAAGGGCATGATCCTTTTCAGTGTGAGGCCCAACCATGCTTTGGATCCTTCCTTTTTCTTCTAAACAATCATGCCACAACCTATCGAAACTTGGCTGATTCTCTCTTCCATTTACCGATGCCAAAAATGTCTCCCAAGACATAGGAATACAATCTACTGCTGTCTGCACAAGGTCATCATCATTCATTTTAACCCCAATAGCCATGAGCTGATCTGTTATCTAAGAGATATTGGAGAAGAAAGAGGCAACTGGATCATCCTTCTCCATATTCAGTAAACGAAGTTGCTTTTTCAAAACCCTTTTCCAAGGAGGAGATTTCTTCTTATATAGATTTCCTAGGGCATCAAAACATTCTTTAGTTGTCCTTAGGGGATCTATTATAGGCATCAAATTATCCTTCAGTGAATAAAAAATGATTCTCTTTGCCTTGGCTTGCTTCTTCTTAAAGGCCTCTCTTCCTTGCTTTGTTGCGGGCTCTTCCACAACCCTAGTAACGAGATCATCCAAGTCACTCTCCTCTAGGATATTCAAAACCTTATCCTTCCAAGCATTGAAGTTTGAGGCTCCTTCAAGCTTGTCTTTTGACTTAACTGAAGAGGAGGCCATCTTCAAACCCTCACATCCAACCTACTGAAATTTTCCAAGAAACCCTTACGGCTAAATTCGATAATGTTCAAGCCCTTGGGATCTATGTAGTCTTGGTTAGGTTTCAAATTAGAGCTAGCTACAAACCCTAAGCTTTGATACCATGTTAAAATTAGGGATTTTTAACAAAAAGTGTGATTCAATGGAAATTTAAATTACAAAAAATAATGCTGAAATAAAAAACACAATAGGACAATAGTAGTAAATTGTAGAACAACAACAATGATAAAACTTAGAAATAAAAATTGTAGCG
>LPNX011061304.1:12225-63308 GCA_001517045.1 Pseudotsuga menziesii | reverse complement strand
TGAGATTTAATATAGAATACAATAAAGTATTTCTAGGATTTCTGAGATGAAGCGTTACAGTTTTAATCTTTAAAAAGTTGTACTTTAAAATATATTTAATTTTTTATTATATTCTAAAACGACAGGTAACCGATTGCTTGCATATACATTGGGAGAGGTCACATTGCACTTCTATGCAAAGCTGCCTTTCTAGTTAAGTAGCGCTTCTTCTTTTGTACAATCACCCCAGAGTTTATTGAAAAATTAAAGTACAAGCTACCATTCTCAGGAACAACTTTGGTTTCCTCTAGTCACTTGGAAAATCTGTTTAGCTCTTTTCACCATGCTTCACCTATGGTCCATAACATTCTCATATTACATCTCGATTCAGGCGAAACCTATTTAGCTGTTACAGTTTAAAATTTATGAATTGGAGTAGTGAGTTAATAGGAATGACTGTTTGTGTTTTAAATGAAACAAGTGGGTATGGTTGGTAGGGTTTAGAAATATTACCCAACTCTATGGAAAGTGTAATGTGGTTTTTGCAAGTCAAGCCATTTATTTGGTATGGTCAGCTTTTACAACAATAAACGGTTTCTGAAATATTGAACTTGGGCAAGAAAATGTGTGGAAGTGCACGAGCACTCTCTTTCAAATTCGGAGCTGTAAGAGACTTGTATAAATACCAAGAACAGCCAACCTGTCCAAGAATTCTGATTTATAGGTCATATATCTTGATTCAGGTGAAGCCTACTTAGATATAACATTCTAAATTTTATGAGTTAGAAAATTGAACGTTAATAGTGATAGCTATTAGTACTTCAAATGAAAATAGTGTGGTAGTAGTGACATAAAATAGTGTGGTAGTAGTGACAATTTCGAGATATTTTTTTAAAAAAAAAATTCCACAAGCGTCGCTTAAGCGACGGTTTCCTCTGTCGCTTTTTCGACGCCTTTCTCTGGATTTCTGTCGCTTTTCCGACGCCGTTTTTGATCGCCGTCTCTTATCCGACAGTTGCAGGTGTCGCATATCCGATGCCTTACGTTGATATTCGTCGCTTAAGCGACGGTTATGGAGGCTATTTTTCAAAAAAAAATTTCTACCGTCGAAAATATTCTGTCGCTTAAACGACACTTTACATTTAAGCGACGGTTATTTAAGTGTCGGATAACCGACGCCAAGTTTTCGATGCTTAAGAAAAAATCAAAGTGTCGTACATGCGACAGGAAAGTGTCGAAAATCCGACATGACGGCCGTCGGATTTTGGTTCGAAATGTAGTAGTGCCTCCTAAGCTAGGAAAAATGAATCAAATAGACTATGTGGGTAAAGGGAGGATTAATTAATTCTAACACTTCCCTTAATTATTTATATTCCCTTAAGACCCTTACCTAATTCTGCTTCCTCTGAATCCCCCCTTTATCCATATCATAAGTTTAAGGAGCCTCTCCAAATTCTATTTGTTTTGGTTCAACACATTATTTTTCTAGATGCCTACAAGTTTCCTATATCCCAAGGCCTAGGTTTCTTCTATAAACCATGTTGAGGGCCACTAGACCTATCCCTAGTGATCAAACCTTATAATAATGTTAATTCCCACACATAGAGGCTAAGAATACTCTTAGGAAGACATGTGTGGTGACCTTTGAGGTGTCTTTCTTAGCCTTAGATCCCAGAAGTTTCTTTTAGGACCTGTGGTAGAGGTTTTCTCCCTAAACATGTGCTAAAACCTAATAATGATATAAATATCACTCAAGAAATTTAATAATATCAATAAAAATATTCTCAATAGAATAATCAATTTTCAAGTCAAGTCACTTTATTTGTTAATATTAAAAATCATAAGTACTTATTTAATTAAATAGTATTAAAAATGGATAATTGAATTGTGTTAAATAAAAAATCGAATTTAGTGTAAGCATGTTGCAAAATATCATAATTTACTCTTGGGCATTTATTTGAATCAATAAAACAAAAAAATAAATAATTAAATAAATTTATTTACAAAATAATTATGTGTAAAGTTATTGTGTTTATGGTTAGAATCCTCATAATTAAATCGTATTTGCACATGTCCATAGAATAAATAAAAACTCAACACCACTCCATAATTAAATCTTATAATATTTACCAAAATAACATTTTATGAAAAACCTCCATTATTAAACAACTTTAACCCTTCAAAATATAAATGCTCCTAATACCACCACTTAACTTTGCAAAATTCTATGAAAAAACTTCAATAAAAGTTCCATAATAAGCTCACCGACCTTGTGAAAACTCCATAATAGACTCACCATCACTTAACTCTACAAAATTCTATGAAAAAACTTCAATAAAATTTCCATAATAAACTCACCGACCTTGTGAAAATTCCATAATAGGCTCACCGACCTGATAAGTGAACTGCTTAAAACATGACAAATTCTTGGATATCCTAATGGATGTTCCCCACTACCAAGAAGTAGCTTATTTGGAAAGAACAGCATATTTTAAATGGACTGACTTAAAGCAAATAAAATCAACTTTAAATTTGAAATCAATTTCTATCAGATTTCAAAAATAATTTCAATAGTAAAAATTTATTAAATTTGATTCATTTCCCACGTGGCTCTATTTTTTCGAAGTGACTCTCGTCGGATCCCACTCGAGTCTTGTCATTATTGAAAGTGAGTCGAGTGAACGACATTCACGAAAAAGGATAAAGATTCGGCGAAAACACATAACATACCAATTGGTGAACAATTTCATTATGACTGCATTCATAAATGGAAGGAAGGAAAGTTCGATCGGTGAAAACATTTTCAACGGCTCATTATTATATTTAGAAAAAGTAAAAAATATAATTTACAATAATAAAAAAAATTGTTTTAAAATATAAATATGTTTTAATTAAAAAATTATCAAAATAATTATTTTAAAAATTGAAAATTTAAATAACCTAAAATATAAAATAAAATAATTTATTTTAAATATATATTTTTATAATTATAATTATACTTTTTTTACCTTTAGATAAACTAATGTTGTCTATTAGATATAGCTTAGGTGGTTGGGAGGAATGATTGTGACCCTATCCATAAAGGTTCAATTCTTGTAAGTGACACCATGTTCTTGTAAGAAAATTTCCCAAATGCTTGATGATATTATTTAAAAAATAATTCAAATACAAAACAAAAAAACCATGTTGAACATAAAATATTCTTCAACGCGAATAGTTCATACATTATCATACATCAACCTATTTTAGGTGCATGATACTTGTGGGCATGTCTCAATCGCCATTGTATGTGGTGGCAAAAGATATGAAAATATTGGAAACATGATATGAAGTGATGGTATGATCTAATATAATTTATTTAATAAATGTTTCATATAATGTTAATTAAGAGGTTCTCCTCTCTCCCAAGTAGGGTGACTAACAACCACAATGTGTCCAAGTGCTCCACCTACTGTGAGGTCTCTTACCAATGCTACTCGCCATGCAAATTCTGCACCAGCTACAAGAATCTCGTCAATGAATGACGGGGCAAGGGGAGTTCATTATGTTGAAGAGGGGAAGGTATAGTCGGCTCCTCTTTCTTAGAAATGGCTAGCCTTGCCCGATGAATAAAACTACTAAATAAATTATCAGATAATAATAATTAATGTCTAAGAAAACTACTAAATATACTAATAAGTTGATAAATTAAAACAATTAATAAAAGAATAATCTTTTAATCATAAATTTAGTTACATTATCAAAGACTAGCAATATACTACTAATAGTCATATGAGTCATTTGTATCTAAAATTTAGCAATTATTTTAGCAAAAAAATTATTTTTCTACTAATAACATTTGAATTATACCAATACTTGTTCCTCTAAAAATAAAATGATAGATTTTTTATATTCCCTTAGATAAAACATTTATCTATAAGTCTTTTTAATAGTGTAAAATGATTTTTTTTTGTTAATGGGAAGAACCCCCTGACTAGCAGGTTTTTCATTGGCTAAGTTACCACGAACCAGGGGCATCTAAGCCATCAAAATCACCCAGGGATCGTACCCGGCTTTGATTGCACCAACCCTTAACATGGTTGGATTTTTGGTATCCGTGGGATTTGAACCGTCGACCTTTCTGCTTAGGGAGGGGCATCTTAACCATACCCCGCCACCAAATGAAATTAAAAATCATTTTTTTACAAAACACTTACCATGAAACCGAGGTATACAGATTTATAGTAATTTTTTTCGATTTGTTGAATAGACAAAGTAGATGCACTCATATTACAATTTTACATATTGATTACATTCATATATATTGTAATTGAAGTTAACGTGTTTATGCCCCTATTCCATACCTCTCCTTAATCATCATATATGGAAAGAAAAATGCAGTTGCAGAAAAAAGAACAAATGATGCTTAACAAAGTACACAAAAAAATGCAATAAATAAAGATACAAATACAAAAGTAGCTACTATAATCATCTCAAAATATGAAGCATAGTGTGGTTGTTGCCATGCATAGAAAAGTGACCACATATATCAAAACTAAAATCAACGAGAAGAACCACCAATAGATGAGTTAAAGAGGGTAATTAGTGAAACTTGAAGAGTTGCATCCATTTTTATTGCATATGAAAAATGCAATATATAGAGAGAGAAAAATGCAGTTGCAGAAAAAAGAGCGAAAGATGCTTAGCAAAGTACTTAAAAAATGCAATAAATAAAGATACAAATACAAAAGTAGCTGCTATAATCATCTCAAAATATGAAGCATAGTGTGGTTGATGGTTGAAGACAACCACGTTTGCCATCTATAGAAAAGTGATAACATATATCAAAACTAAAATCAACGAGAAGAGCCACCAATAACAATAAATGAGTTAAGGAGGGTAATTACTTAAACTCGAAGAGTTGCATCCATTTTTATTGCATATGAAAATCCCCTTTTATCTTCACCACTATCCATTTTGAGAAAAATTAAACTATTCAACATGGGAGAGGAGAGGCCCTTCAATTCAATAAAAGAGAGGACAGGAATGGGAGAAGAATCCAAAGAAAATTTGATAACAATATTAAAATAATAAAAAGGAATGTGAGAGGAAATTGTTAAAAAAGAAAAAGAAAATGGAAAATGTCGAGTGAAATTTTCAAAACAAAAACAAACAAGCGCCATGAGTTGGCAATGTCCCCGACATTGTTACCTATTGTTGCAAGAGAAATGATGTTGTACGAAGAATTATAATAAGCTACTAGCTAATATAGGAGCTTCCTACGTAAGGCCGTGTACAATTGTCTAGCAAGTTGGATGCGCAAATGCAATGTTGCAGATGGAACATCTAGGAATGAAGAATGAGCCAAGTTAACAACTGAGGGCACACCATTTTTTCTTTTAAATTCACATTTATACATAGTTAGAATTCCATATTGAGTATACCTATAACTAAGATATCCACGAGATCTTATTTTATGAATAAGATATGAATTCCCTAAAACGATATAAATCTAGTGGGATATGAACTCCCTATAAATAAGATCCTTATGTTAGAATAAAATAATATGAATATGAATGTGCATCGGTGTGGAGATCTCCTGAGATTACATAGTTACACTAATATCGTATCAACGTTATAAGATTGTTTTATATTCATGTTTTGGACTTTCGGTCAAGATGAGGTCAAGCCATCTATTTACCAGTTTATCAATGTACCCTTATGCTTAGTCTTTTATCACTAGATTGTTGGTTAATCAACCATTTCATCACCCAACGCTTGAAAAGGGACGATACCATGCCTTACCATCATAATTTTGTTAGAATCCCATGGATGATACTGTGACGAAGATGATCGCTCCTGTGCCAAGAAAATCTCACAAGTCCATTAGTTGAGGTAATGTGTCAGCATTTGCAGAATATGATACACGGAAGGTCCTTATGGATGGAAATCTCATTATTGTATGACCAAATTGTAAATTTCGATGAGATTAGTCTTTGACACTTGGTCGTTGTAAGTAAAACCTACCCTGAATTGCCATGAAGAAAAGTTACATGCTATCAATACATCAGGCCATCGAAATCGCTACCATTAGCCAAAAAAATCATAATCCCCAGATCGCTACCACATTGCTAGGAGGATAAAAGCACTGTTAACAAGATAATTTTTCACCTAAATCGTGGATAAATATGTAACTAGATCCTCTGTCATCATGAGATTATCTTATTATTCAAATAAAAAACTGGGAAAAGGTAGGCTAGTTTTAGATCTCCTATAATATTTGCCTAGTTTAGCTCTTTATATATGAATTTAAAATTAGAAACTCCTAATGCTACTTTTGTTGGTAAAGTCAGCGGGAAAAGTATGGACCAGGTAGGCTTTCAGAAATGAAGTCGACAAAAGGGAGACCTACCTAGAAAAATATAAAAATAAATTTACACATGATAGGTAGTTGCTCCCTATGCAAAAGAAAAAAGTAAAAAGATAATAACATCATCAGTTTTGATTAACTGGACATGAACATACTGCGGTTTTGATTAATTGAACATGAACATATTGGTTTTTTATAATATGATGTATCCCCAAAGAAAAGAGGACTTCCATGACTTACACCAAGATTCCAAAGCCATGACGGCTTGTCTTTTTTGCACTTAGCAATGTCTGTTTTTGTTATTACAGTTGCAGTGGGTTGCATGCCCAACTTCATATTAATTTTCTGCACTGGTTTGCATGCCATTGTCAACCTTTAAACAATGATATTAGAGCTTGCCATAAATTTTGGCTTTGTTGTTTTATTGGCACATTTTTCATAGAATAATTGCATTAAATGATTCCTTTATTCATAGATAATTATGACTTCGTTTTATGTACATTCTTCTAGTCCTTAAATTGTTTACTAATTTAACTTTGTGTACATATTTATTTACGGCATAAATCTATAGGTTTGAGGGTTACCGTATGTCTATTGCATCATGGTGTGACTCCTAAAACCATATAGGGATTCCCTTTGTAGCTAGCAAGCATGAACTACAAAGGAAACAATATGTGGTGATAGCATATTATTATTTTAGAATCTCTAAACAAGAATAACAAAAGTAATTGTGTGCTTATATCTTTGCTAGTAGCTATTTGGATTAAAAAAAACATGTGAATACAGACTTTCTTTGGCGTAATTGTGTACTTATATGTTTGCCGATGGCTACTTGAATTAAAAAAACATGTGAATACATACTTTATTTGACCTTATTCATGATTAGTTACCATGGAATTGTAAGGCTTATTTCTCATTGCCAGTCAAAGGCTTATCTGCCCTCCATAAATTATAGTCAGGGTTTTATTGATAGCTTGGATTTTCCATCTTTTATACACCTTGTCAATTTTTACCTATATTAGCTATTAAGGAATAGTAAATTATGTCATATCACCATCCATTCCTGTCATGATGTACATCAATTCTTGTAATTCCAATTTTCTCTTTAACTCCAACATTTTATTACGATCGCTGATACAGATGAAAAATAAAAATTGAGAATTGTTCCACATGAATCCATGCAAGGGGAGGCGTGTATATTTTTTCCATGTTGTTGATTTGTTCCAATTTTAATTGTTGGAGAAAACTATGTTGGCAACAACAATTATGAACAACTTGCACAATTAAACTCTCAAATTGAAACTAAACATATAGCAATTCAAACTAGCAATAAATCCACTATCAAATATCTACATGATAAATTAATTTTGTTTTAAGATAATTAATTTATGTTTTAAGATCGTTAAAGGGACTGTATAAATTACATATGTGGACTAGAAATTAATGACTACAATTGGAAATTACAAGGATTAAATTTCCCAGAAATTGTTTGAGTTTATAAGATTGCTTTGAGGATTAAGGTCAGTTAGTAATTGTTGTTATATGTATGGAACCTACATATATTTTTGACTCAAAATATCATGGAGCATGTTGTAGAATGAACTAGTCTCCTTCAAAGCAATGTCTTGTTGGAGAGTAAAAGATTGAAATTGTACCATTTAGGTTTTAAATGTTTGTCGACTAAGTTTTATTGTACTTTCTGAGTGTTGTTGGTCTCATAATGTAAGATGACATGAACTTGGAGATCGACGCCTATTAATAATTGAATTATACCTCATATGCCAACCAACCTTCGATAACTGAAGCGAGGGAGCCTATTTTATAGGGACTTTTTTAATGCTCATGCTAGGGTCTGCATCAACAAGCAAGTGTAAAATAACATCTATCTTCAGATATCTATGAAGCAGGGGTTTCCTTTTACCCCCTACCTATTAATCATAGCCTTGGATGTTGAAACCTGCGATAGAAAAAAATAACAAATAAATGATTAAAGTTAAACCCTATAATGTATCGATGGAAACAAAATTGGTGTTACATTTTTAACCATCTTACTTTGGGCATGTTAGTACATATGTATTAGATCTTGTCATAGCCATGACTATATAACCAATTATAGTGGTCTCAGGGAAGGCACAAGCAACATCTTCCAATACAATAGAAGCACTAAGATTCGGGGGTGTGACAGTCAGAGAAAAGGGTTAGGGAGGAGTCATCGTGACTCCTCACATTATTTTTTCAATCATGTGGGAAATGGTAAGCTTGGAGTAGAACACCCACATCTCCATTTATAAGCATTGTAATCTTTATTTCATGAAATCAAGTTTGTATCCAACTCTTATTATTAAAACATCTTCATAAGCCAGCGCATATGTCGCAAGTAAGCATATGCATAACCGGGCAAGTAACCTTGAGAAAGTTGTTAAAGGAACCGAGCTACCACAACTATCTTTTGAGTGATAAAGAATTAGGGTTCATTTTGAGTTTAAGACGTGGAGTGTTTTACATCTTGCAACAGTGGTGGTGCTTTATTGATTTGCCATTAACCCTAGATTGCTGTGAACATTATGATCTTTACGACGATCAATAGAGGAGCCATAGCCTTACTCTAGCATGACCTGCTCGGTGACCTACTCGCCATCTTAAAGTGCTCTTAATTAATGAGCTCCTGCAGTGTCATGGTCTTAATAAATGCATGATGATCTCATCCCACCACCACATCTTGGGCACCATTTTACGAGGATGAGATCATTTGTACAAACCATTCCTATTTAAGAAAATTAGTTAATAAAATAATATAAAAATTACATACTATAGTATTGACTTTAGAAATACATAAACGTTAGTTCCACCAACATGAATAATACCACCTTCATGAAAACAATATTTCCCCTGTTGGGGACATAACAAAAAAGAAATAAACGAGAAAAGAGATTGCATAGAATATAGGGAGAAGAAAAATGACAAAAACAGTTGTAATAAAAATTTGTTAGTCAAAACAAAAGACAAATTATAAGCTCGAGTAGGAGAGGAAATTGCTCAACAAGAAAATGCATGAAAGTTGACTAAAGAAAACAAATTATAATGGGAGAGGAAATAGGACAAAAGATTTGGAATAATAAGTTTCTATTCAAAATAAAAGAGAAAAATTGTAAACTAGAATAGAAGAGGAAATTGCTAAGAAATAAAAAAAACAAGGAAGTATCTTAGAAGGAAAAAAAATATTGGGAGAAGAAAAAGGACATAAACAAGTGGAATAAAAAATGTTAGTCAAAACAAAAGAAAAAATTTCTAAACTAGAATTAGGGAAAATTTTGGGGGTGAAATTTATCCCATAAGTTTATTTTAGACCTTTTTTCCTAAAAAAGATTCGTAAAATTCCCTTTTTTTCCAAGTTATTTGGCCCAAATTACATGGGATAAAATATTTTTACGCTAAAAAACACCAAAATTGTCTAGAAACTATATAAAGCCCTTAGAAATTTGAATATTTTTAGAAAAATAATGCCCAATGTTTTATGGATGGAAATTTATAATTAGTAAGATTCGCAAAGATTTCTATACTTCAAACAAATTATTGATCCTTAAAATCAGATATAGTTCAAAAAAAATATACATAAAAACAATTGTATGTTATTTTGATTAAAGAAAAAAATTATAATAGGGAAAAAAAGACAAAACACGTGGAATAATAAATTGCTATTCAAAACAAAAGAGAAAAGTTATAAGGTAGAATATTAAAGGAAATTGCTATGAAATTAAAAGAAAAACAATGAAATTTTTTTAAGAAAGTATCTTAGAAGAAAAAATATATATTAGAAAAAGAAAAAAAAAGAAAATTAAGGTAAATAATAAATTTCTATTTCTTTTTATAATAAAAAAATAAACATTTTAAATTAAAATAAAGAAGAAATTTCTAAACAAAAAAATCAATAAAACCAATTGCAAAGAAGTATGATAGATTTAAAAATTATATTAATATAAAAAATAAACAAAAACAAGTGAAATGATAAATTTATATTGATAACCTATGAAAAAAGTTTTTAAAATAGAATAAGAGAGAAAATTTCCAAAAAACATAAAAACATGTGAAAAAAATTTTAAAAAATTAAAACAAACCACTTATAAAAATTTTAATAAATTATTGTTTCATAATTGAAAACTCCTACAGAAGTTAGTTGTGATATTTCATTAAAGTATGGTTAGACCGTATACTGAATCCAAAAGGAAGGATGATCTAATAATCCTTTCACCAAATTTACCTCTTCGTTGGATCCTTCATTTCCATGTTTTTGGCCATACAATCTCCTTACCTTTTCCTATTAAAACATTATAAAAAAGTGTTGATGTCCGACACTTCTACGTTAAATATATGGTCAAGGAAATATCATACAATCCTTCGAATATATATCGTGTTTCCAAGGGTAGTAAAATATTAGATTAAGAGGTTCACTGTAATCACACACTGTAATCATGGTTGGAAATACCATATATGCAACAACAAAAAATTAGGATCAATCGATCCTTTCATATCAATCTTTTCCATGGAGCCATCACTTTAGTAGAGATGAACAAAGTATCCAAAGTATAGAATAAGGATTTGATTCTATGATTAAAGATGTGTTTCTAAACCAACTTTTTTGGATTTCCACAAGTAAACATTATGAAAAAATGGCGTTTTATGACACTTCTATAATAAATCTTTGTTTAAGGAAAGGTCGGTTATTCTTTTCAAAACATTTCATACTTTTTGTACCGAAGAGGTGCATTCTACAACCTAGTAGAGCAGAGATGTGCAACTTCTTATCTGCTCATCATAGAGTTGACACGTGTCCTTTACAAAAAATAATAAAATGTTATTAAAAATAACATGTCGGCTTAAATTAAATTTAAATTACTTAGAATTGCATATATATAAAAAACCATAAAATAAACTAAAATCATAAACATTGGATTACACATTTCCTTAACATTTTCACTTAAAAAAAGGGTTTGCACCTTCAGAAATTTGATCTTTCTCGGTGCTTGGTAGAACCCCTTTTAGATGGATCTATGCTGGTGGGATAATATAATATTATAGTAAGATGTTTCAGTGTGTACACTACAATCATGGTTTGGAAGACCATATACTAAAGGAGAAAGAAAGGATCGATCTATCCTTTATTTGGATACACCTTTTTTGTGGATTAACTTAGATTTCATTAAAATTAGACTAATCACAGTCTCAAAAAACGTAGATTTATTATGAATATCGATTTCCAATACTTGAAATCCTGGTTTCTAATATTTGATATATCAATTTCCTATACTTGATATATCGATTTGCAATAGTTGTGATGTCAATTTCCAATACAATATGTGTTGGTTTCAAAAAAAACTCATATATTGGTTTCCAATATGGTTGTTCCCATAATATGACAAATTAACAAGTTCCCTAATTCAAGTGAGCAAGAGAAGGCGTCACTTCCCTTTCTTTCTTCTGAAGAGAAGGAGTTGTAATTCGTTGATCTATGGTCAACTGGTACGCTAGGATGCATGAGTCAGGTGCAAATAATAGGAATTGAATGTTAAAGTTAGAACATCATGAGTCATTCTCCAAGCCAATGGTGTGTGCCAGGAATGGGCCTCATGTGTTGAGGTAGGGATCCTGAACTAGACTCAGGAAACTTGGAGTAAATTCTTGGGTTGGACTAAAAAATGACTATTCCATATGTGTGAAGGTTAATACCCATGTGTTGAGGTGAATGATTTGATATGTCAAAGTGATGATGTTGTACAATCTTGTTGGACAAGGTTAAGGACTTGGATGTCAATTCAGATCCTCATGTGTTGAGTTGGACCTCATGTGTAGATGTGATGCTTTGCATGTCAAAGCATTAATGTTATGTGATGTATTACTAACCATGGTCACTCGAGATGGATGTGTTAGGATTAATTAATCCTCCCTTTACCCACATAGTCTATTAGTTCATTTTTCCTAGCTTAAGAGGTCATCATCACCCACTAATGCATGGGGGACACACCTAAGGGACATCTTCCACTTATTGCACTTGATTGCATGAGTTTAGGATCCCTAGGGACCAATCCCTACATTATAGGAACCCAATATGAGTGCCACTAGAAGTCACCTTTAGTTTCCTGTGGTAGGTAGTCAGTCATGCTCAATTATGCTTTTTTCACCATTACTTAGACCACAATCAGTTAGATTAGTGCCAGTTTGAATGATTCCTGGGATCCTGGGTGCCATTATTCACCTACCCTCACCTACCATCATCAGTTAACTGGTTGTAGACTGATTTGGTTATCTGGAGTTACCTAATGAGCTCCAACTGTGATTATTTCCACATCGAGTTAGCTAAACAGTCAGTTTGAGTTGGTGAATTCGAATCTTATCCACAATATTTGAATTCTCCTTATTGTATGACTATTGTATTACTAAATAGGCAATGAATATTGATGCAATGATTATCTAAGCAATACTTGTTTGATTTATGTGAAATTTTGTCATGAATCCATTGTTTAGTTTACACTGATTTGTCAATTCTAATGCATCCTTATTTTCAGATAGCTTTCATTCAGGAATGTAGATCTATGGTTCATGAAATTTAACATGGTATCAGAACCTATGCTTAGGCCAGCAACAAACCTCACAAACCTCCATGCTTGCACTAGAAGAAGTTGAGTTTCCACATAATTCCTGGAATATTAGCATTGCTCCCTCTAGATTCTATCCAGAGAAGTCTCTCCAGGTGTGATGGACTCGGGAAAAGTGATCATGTCAAGGTGGAGAGGTTTGAACTGACAAATATTTGCAAATTGAAGTTTTTTTGTAGTGATTTTTGCAGGTACCTACGTAGTTCTTAAATATTTGTTGATCACCATACAGTAAAATGGGGAATTCAGTTGCTCTATCACCAGGATCCTTACACCCTTCAATTACATTGATTGGAGGGAAGATATGCAAATAGCCTTGCAGAACAAAGGCATGTATAGGATGACAATGGAAAGAGAAGTCGCGCCCCAACAATCTATTGAGAAATCCAAGTTTCTGAATAGTCTAGATGAAGCCTTTGACTTCATGTGCATCTGCATCTCCAGGGAGTTGTTATTCCACCTTGAAGGACTCAGAACTCTGAAGGAAGTATGGGACAAGCTTGAATCTTTGTTTAGAAAACAAGATGATCTAAGAGGCCATATTCTGTAGAATGAGCTCATTACACTCCAACCCAACAACTTCGAGACAATTCAATCGTTCTTCTTGAAATACAAAGCCCTAGTATTGCAATGGAAGCAATGTGGGATAGAGAGGAACAATGAGCAGTTTGTGCTATCAATTTTGAGCAATCTTGGCTCATAATTCTTAGTATTTCTATCTACATTCCACTCCAGAAGAGTTTCCATCCCAAATTGGAAAAATCTTTCTCTAGATGCATTTGCAGAGTCATTAATCATAGAGCAAGGCAAATTGATTTAGATCAGAGTGCTCAATGCTTCCAAGAATCAATCCCTCTTAGTTGGAGATTTTGGGAATGCGCAAGCAAAAGGGAAGAAAATAGGGAAGGAGAATAAAAATGTTGTTTCGAAGCCAATAGAGAAGCATAACCCTTCTGATGGAGTCTTAGGTTCGAAGAAGAACACGAACAAGAAGTTTGAGAAAGTTAAATGATCTTACTGCATGAGAGGATTTCATACAGAAATTCAATGTATGAAGAAGACCATTGATCAAATGGAAAAACCCCTCGAGCAACACAATATTTCCCTCCCCGAAGGTGTAAGGAAGGCTAACTCTGGATAAGAGACTGAAGATCATGATGAGAGATGCCATGCATTCAAGGCTAGTTGTTCAAAATCACATGCCTTCCACATTGATTTAGGAGCCTCCAATCATATGGTTGCATCCAGAGAATCATTCTTGTCGTTACAAACTGCTGATGGTCTGAGTATTCACATGGGCGATGACATTGAAATTTGAGCTGAAGGAAAGGGTTCTATCAAGTTAAAGCATGGAGTGTTCAGAAAGGTACTCTATGTTCCCTCCTTGGCTACAAATTTGTTATCTGTATACCAGATGACACATATTGGACCACCAAAGAGAGTAGTATTTGATCTTGACTTAGTGGAGATATCATATATCTCAACTGGGATGATTATAGCGAAGGGTGTTGCAAACCATGCCTCCAAGGCATAGGAATTCTCACACTTTCTACCATACTCAGATCCAGTACAATATCAGTTGCCATTCAAAATGGGAGGTAAGACCATTCTATTTACACCTTTTGAAAATGATGTATTGTCTAATGTTTCAGATTCAGAAGATGAGGAACAAGATCATCCTGAACTTGATATTGAGATTGAACTTAAAGAGGATTTAGATCCAGATCTAGATCCTACTCCAAATCAGATGCCTAAATGGGCACAAAAGCTCATTGAAGCAGCTGGGAATGTTGTTGGGGATCCATATGACAGAAGAAGAATGAGGTCCCAGTATCAGAATGAACATGTTGCACTCTCCCATTCAATTTCACTTCCTTTAGTGAGGTACAACAAGCTCCCTAAGAGATGCTACTTTATGGTAAGGACCGATCCACAATTCGTCCCACTGAAGAACAAATTGGATCAAATCACTATTCCTACAGAAAGAAGAGACAAATGAAACACTTCTCCTATCCATCATCAGATTGGAAGAATATGGAAAAGATCACATGCATAGTCCTAGGAAACTAGTGCACATAAGAACCAACATCTTGCATTACTACTCCATAAAGTTGCAGATTGCAACAATTTTTTCATAAGTTTTTTCTCTTGAGTATGGAAGCTTGTTTCTCAATTTCCAACTTATTTTGAGGGGGGGGAGGGGTTATCATGAGGTGTTCCTCATTTTTCCTTGTTTATTAAGTAATATTTTATTTCATTTAGATTGTATGGGTGAGGTTTGGCCTAGTTTCTAGGGCCCAAGTTGTCCAAATTTAGGATAAAGGGGGGTGTTAGGATTAATTAATCCTCCCTTTACCCACGTAGTCTATTTTTTTGTTTTTCCTATCTTAGGAGGTCATAATCACCCACTAATGCATGGGGGACACACCTAAGGGACATCTTCCACTTACTGCACCTAATTGCATGAGTTTAAGAGCCCTAGGGACCAATCCCTACCTTATAGGAACCCACTATGAGTGCCACCAGTAGTCAGCTTCAGTTGCCTGTGGTAGGTAGTTAGTCATGCTCAGATATGATTCAGTCACCATCAGTTAGATCACAGTCAATTAGATTAGCATCAGTTTGCATGATTCATGGGAGTGTGGGCACCATTATTCACCTACCCTCACCTACCATCATCAATTAACTAATTTTAGACTGATTTGGTTATCCAAAGTTAAACTCCACACTATTCGAATTCTCCTTATTGTATGACTATTGCATTACTGAATAGTTAATGAATATTGATGTAATGATTATCTGAGCAATAATTGTCTGATTTATGTGAAATTTCTATCATGAAACCATTGTTCAGCTTACATTGATTTGTCAATTACAAAACATCCTTCTTTTAATATAGATTTCATTTAGGCTTGTAGAGCTATGGTTCATGAAATTTAACAAGATGAGCTATTAAGTCTCCTCTAGAGATTGGACACCTCTAGAGTGAATTACTTTAGCATATGACCACTTGGAATGCTAATGATAAAGTATGATCATAACCTTGGACAAATATCCTTAGTAGAATCTAATATGATATATAAATTAAAAGTTAGCATATATGCACCATGGATAAAAGATAAAAGATAAAGATAAATTGCATAGAGAATAAAGACAATTCAAATTGCTCATGAGAATGGATTCAGTTGATTAAGAAGAACTCAATTAGTTAATATCAAGTGATATTAACAATGAGTACTTGAGCTAATTAAGGAGAACTCGACTTGATCACTTCAGTGAATCAATCAAGCATGCTTTTAGTTAAGAGAATTAACTAAAGTATTAATAAAGAATATTCAGTTGACTAAAAGTGTTTTGCATGACAACACTTTAGTTAAATTAAATATGGCATTTAATTTACAAAATGACACTTAAGTTATGGCACTTGAGTTATAACACTTGCATGATGACACTTGAGTTGAACATTCTAACTAAGTGATATAGCTCCTAGTTGTATAGAGAGTTCATCCTGAAGTCAGTATAGAATGGATTTAATGTCAAAGATGGAAGGCATTACACATTGTCTTGTGCAGGATTAATGAGTTCGAGGTGCAAATCAATTTCTCCATAAAGTGATTCGTTATATTCTGCATGAGGATTCTTTCACACATGCAGTTATTCACTACCTCTTGCATCAGATCAAATTTTCAAGTTAAACAATGTGTCGGACATATAGTTGTATCATCCAATCCTTCTCCCTTCTCGAGAATATAGTATGGCTGATATAAGCAAATTCCCTTTTCAAATCCAAGAAGAGACCTAAATTACTTCCATTACCATTATTCTATCTATAAAGAGAATACAATTTCTTAATGCGTACAATGTGCATGTGAGAATTCTTCTTTCACCCAATATTAATTGTTGGTATTGCTAGAAGAAGGAAATATTGTATCAATTCCTGAGTGAGTGTAAAGATCACCGATTTGATTCTAGAAAGAAATGAATGAATAAATCTAAAGATGAAGTGAAGGAAAAATACATGTAATTCACTTTATTTGGATTTTAAATTCTGCTGACTACTTTTTCTCTTGGCTTTTAAATGTGTGTCCATCTTCCTCAAAGCCATAAAAATATGTATTTTCTTGAAACTCAATGGTGACTCGCACAGTCACCATCTCAATAAATTTAAGATGTTGGACCCAACCATTGGTGAGTTGGATTAACAACTCAACAAATCTAAGATGTTGATATTCCATTTGCTAAGATAAAGAGTACTTGTGGCTTTGAGTTGGTATTTATGAGGATGCATACTTGTTTCGAATAACACTTCTAGGTGTCAAGAAAGATCAACGTAAATCCTCTTCTTTCAACTTGCATATTAATAATGGATACAACTATGGTGGATTTTGGAATATCAGGATGGATATGGATGGATTTTCATTTCTACATGTTCATATTAAATAGCTTCGTGCCTAGTTTTATTGTCTTTGGTGTTTCTCAAGGTAGGTGAATTCAACTGCCAGCTTGAATTTGATGGGAAGCTTTTAATCAAAGGCGCTCCTATAACAAGAGAACGAAGTTTTATCAAGAACTCACATGCATTTTAGATGAAAACTCAATTTTTGTTCCAACTTTGGCATGTTACGTTGTCTTTCTAGTTGTCAGGTGGTGTCAGGTGGTGTATAGACTAGGAAACTTATAGGCAATTTTGGTTTTGATGCCATTTTAAAGGGGATTGTGATGAAGTAGAAGGATATAATGGATTCTCTTGTTTTCCCTTCCAGTCCTAAATATTTTTTTTTATCAAGCATAGTGCCAACTTATCAACGTTCAAATCAATTGATTTCTTAAATTAAACTCATGTTGATTTTTTCCCTCTTCCCTTGATTGGACAATTTCCTATACTTTAATGCCATTCGCTTGTCTAAATATATACTGAGGACTCTGCAATATGTGTTTCCATTTAGATTGCAGTTTATCTCATAGAATTCCCATCACTCTTCATGTTATAGAGATACGACTATGCAACCTTGGTGCTTCCATTTAGATTGTTATTTCACAAAATGCCTTTCTATAGCCTTCCTTACAGATCATAGTTATATAGTCTTCAAACACAGGATATATTGAAATATTGGGAAAGCGATCATTTGGAAAATCCAATGAATTTTGGTAGAAGAACTTGAGAAATCATAATAATATCCTCTCACATTTAGTTCTACTCTAATTTTGCATAATGTGACTATTCTATGAGACCTAGTGAAATCTCTAAGATTTCTTACTAGTTGTGGCTTACATGTTCAAAAATTCTTTGTTGTAATTGAAATAAAATTATCTAATCAAATATTAAATACTCTTTTCTCATGTGGTTCACAACCTTGGAAGATGGATGGATCGCTACATCCATGGTAATAATTCTTAGGCTAGGTTCGAGAGCCTAGCCCTGAACGACCCAGAGATTTGAACCTTTGACCTCTATTACTTTAGGCTTGGAATTAGAAAATTCAACCAACAAAGCTACCTCTAAATGTTGATCAAATATTAAATACTTAATACTAATAATGTGTACATTTTGAGTTAAGTTTGAAATTCTTATCAATTGAAATATAATCAATTCATTTCTGAAGCATTTAGCATGGTTGTAAAATATGATTGCATCCTTCACAATTGCAAAGTTTTGATTGTGTATACAAGGGGTGATTCAATCTTTTTTATTATGTCAAGGACATGCTCTTAAAGCATTTTTGTGCCTACCTCATAAGTTAAAAGGATGTTAAGAGATCATTATATTTCAATTGTCATAAAATTGCTTTTGTATGTTGAAATTGCATTAAATACATTTTCATGAAAGTTTTAGGACAACACATTTAACAGCCTGTAGTTCAAGTGAGGGTGATTTCAACTCTTTAAATTGTACAAAACAATCGTAGTGAAATTCATAATTCATTATTCGTAATTAGATGACTATGAGGTTTGGCATATTCTGAATTGTCTTGATTTAGTTTTGTTACGACCTTCTATGTATTCCTAGTGTTGTGATAGATCAATTTTATTTTGTACACATTATTTCATTGCATTTGGTAGACATTTTAGAGTTTCGACACCATTAATGTGTTATCAACTGATCACCTTCAAATGGTAAAAATACAAGCCATAAATGTTAGCAATACTTAAAAAAATTCCGGCCGAGGAGAGATGTGGAAATGTGCTTTAACCAGCTTATGCTACTATTTAATTTTGACAAATCCAATCTTTGATTGTATTACGAGGTCGGCAGTGTAAATCTATTTGTTCAATCAATGATAAGGAATTGGACTATTTTGTTTCTTTAAATCAAACTTTGGTTGTCCCTAAATTTCATAGCCACTCTCCTTGTAATGGATTCTTTGTATTCTAAGTTTGGTTTTTTCTTAAAGAGTACTCAAAGTTAAATGATTTTTTTTTCTTTTCTCCCTTTTAATTTTTAAAGATAGCATTTTCATGCAAGAAACTTTGAATTACAAAAGGTCCATGTGATAGATTTGTTTATAGAAATCACATGCTTAATAGATAAGCTCATTTTCAAAATTTAAGAAGAAATTATTGTAGTGGTTTGAGCTTTCCCAACAAAGAAGGAAGGAAACAATCAATCACATGCACAAAACAAATATAGAAAGTCGTAATTCAATTGAGAAGGAACTCTTTCTAATTAAATTCTCAAGATGTCAGTCACACTCTTCTCTTGTACTTGTATAATCTTTTCTAATTAAATTCTTAAGATGACAGTCACACTCTTGTACTTATATAATTTGAACCAAGTTGTTGTAATCTCATTTCATTATATATATGTTAAATCCTTTAGATTTATTTATGAGTACCGTGACCATACTAACTAGTAAATTTTTGAATTAATTTCTAGAGTGATAGTACTTTTATTATTGATATTATGTAATATGAGATTGGTAACAACATTCTACCTTTACTGATGTGGACAGATTACCATAAAAAAGGATCTTCGTACTGAAAATAATAAACTTTTGGTATGTTTGACACTATTGATAAATGAAGGAAAGAAATATATAACCAGAGAAACCAACCAATTAGTTCATAAGGTCAGATATATTATTTAACAAAATATATGTGTTTGTGAGACTCACATTGACCATAGTGTGAATAATACACAGGTTATCATGGATCAATTAGAGTTCTCATGAAAAATACAATAAATAGTTTACAAATTCTCTAAAAAGTTACAAAATCCACAAATTACAAAAAAACAAGCTTATCAAAAACCATTGAACATTTACCACTTGATCTTCTTTTGAATTTTGTACACTTTTGAAGCATTATAGTCTTTCTCATAATGAACCATTTCTAAGATTTCTTTTAAGGTAAGGTGTTTGAAAGCATTATAATCTTTCTCATAATTAACTCTTTTTAACATCTCTTTAAACTACATTTTCATACCCTAAAATATAAAAAATAAAATAAATTCACCTTTATGAAATCTACAAGATACCAAAACCCAAAGCCATGTAAAGATTTGCTGAATATTTTCTTTTCTTTTTTTTCTCTGTTAACCAGAAAATTCCCATCGAAAATGAGCTGAGGTCAGCTTAAATGTTGAACTGAACACTAAAAAAATCTACAAATCTCCTATAAAAAAAATTCTACAAATCTCCTCTTATAAAGATTATGAAAATTAGTCTTAATTCTAAGAAAGTGGGATTACATTATCCAATGCTTCTCTGAATGTCATAGAATAATAATATATTTCTCTTAAATTCTTAAAAGAGTTTCACATTAAAAAAAAATGTCAATTTAAAATTGAGTTGGTAAGAAATCGGGGTTTGTGCTAAGGGTTTATTACAGTAGTTACATAGCACTAGAACCAAATTCATTACAGCTTACACGTTGTTATAGTACCTTAACTTGTAACACAACACTATATTGTCAGTGACCACCATCAAGGGTAATTAGCCATAATACGACAAATTAGAGTAAGTATCAGTCCACGTAATCAAGCTAAATTATGGAAAGAACAATATGTATTGCTCATTTCACGAGTGTAATCATGAAGCTGAGTACACGCACCTAGTTAATGAAGCTGGATAGGTATCATTCTTGATAAACCTTACAAATACTTATGTTGTATCACCGTTAATAATCTGATATCCTTGTTATAGCAATAATTATAGAACCTTCGAAAGAATATTTAATTAAAAATTCAAGTTTGATTTATTTTAATGGAATTAGTCACACTTATGAAAATAAATAGTATAAATGTTTTTATTTTATTTTTTATTTAAAAAAACAAATAATATATAAAAAATATCATTAATTTTGTATCTAAATTAAAAATTAATGTGTTATAATGGTGAATCATATTTCTTTCTTTATTTTATAACAAAAGAAAAGAAATTGATAATATTATTTGATTGTTAATTTTTTATAATATAAGAAAAATCAATAAAAGAAATTGATAATATTATTTGATTGTTAATTTTTATAATATAAAAAAATCAATAGATTGTAATAAATATATATTTTTATTTTTTATTTAATAATTGTTTTTTATTAACTTATGTCGGTGATATTTGTTTTTGGTTAAATTTAAGAAACCTTTGAGTGATTTTCCCATTAGCCACTTTAACAAATTTAAGATATTGATCTTTATAATTTTGAGTCTTTTTTTCCCTCTCAACAATTTAAGGGATCATTGGAATACCATTTGGAAACACCTTAAGTAGTTGACCTCTTGAACTATCTTTTAAGGTGGTGGATTATTATGTAGAATTTTATTTTAAGAGTTTATGTTAACTTGTGACTAAGTAGGGTTTAAGACACCACGAAACCCACCTAGATGACCTAGGTGAGCCTCTATCCCAGGGGTCTCCTACCCTTCGAGCCTTGTTAGAATGGGCCAATGAGCAACCCTACCCCCCGTCGGTTTTGAACATGTGACCTCCAAGGAGATAACACATGTTCTTAACCATTAGGCCCACTCATGTTCTCTTAATGCAACAATTATTACCTTATGTCAATTGCAACCTCTAAGGAGGTTGAGCCTCATATTAGTGACGAAAGTAATGTATATCCAATCCCTTATTGCTAATTCCCAGGACACCATATTGTGTACACGGGAGAACCAACTCAAGAGCTACTTATTGTAACATCCTCATCCCTCAATCCGACTAGCAAGAGGGAACATTACATTGATTCAAGCTTCTAAATTTTTTCCATAACCATGATTACGAATTTCATAGCAATAAAAACATGTGTGCAAGGGATTAGTCAAAATCAACAATAGAAATAAAATGTCTAAAGACATCTAGCATGTATATGTAAACTTAATAATTACATGCATATAAATAAAAATCATTGAACATCATAAACAAAAGAATACTTACCTTTAACAAAGAAGATCCAAGGAATTGGTTGTGTAAGAGTGATTTTCCACCTAACCGTAAGCACAATGTCTAGCATATACTCTTGCCGTTGAGAGGCCACCCCAAAGCTAGGCTATGAGACCATCAAGGTGAAGGAAACACACACATTCTTCTCTCAATCATGCACAATCCATTTTCTCTCTATGCTTAGACAAAAACTCATACATAGATCTCACTCAACCATCACAACCATGGAACTCCTTCTTACTTCCCCACACAACACATTAATGAATTTCCTTTAATTGATCCACAGTTCCCTCAGGAAATCCAACCTTTATAGTGCTTACCAATATCTGTAGTAATAGTTCAATCTATTGTATGTTATTGGAGAACCTCTTGTAGCACAAATTATGGCTTCTCAATCATCCAAAAGTATAAGAGATCGATGGGTAAGGGTTCCTAATCTGTCCAATCTCTATGCTTACTTGCAACCATCTAATTTCCCTTCCAAAAATAAGTTTTGTCTCCAAATTTAAATTTATGAGTTATGCACAGTCTAGTAATAGACATGAAACACAATGGGAAAACTCTACATAGGGTAAAAAAAAATGCATGAGAAAGTGATAGATTGAGTGTTGACTCTAAGGGAAAATGAGATAAGGGTGAAAAAAAACTGACATGGCATCTGACCATAGAAGAAAAGGTCTCATGATAACTGACAAAAGTGTCACCACCCCGATGCTTCAATAACTTCATGAAGTGAATTTCCCCGCCAACCTCACACATGCATTCAATGATTGGGTTAATAACCAAGGGAAGGTAATTTGTTCATTTAAGGCACATGACAGAGTTTTGGAGTTCTAAGGTTGACATATGGTAGCAAGGGATTTTCTCTTCCCCTCTAGTGGAATCATAGCCTGTAATGTTCCCAAAAGTGACATGCATGCAAACCCTAAAAATGACATGCATGCAAACCCTAAAAGTGACATGCATGCAAACCCTAAACGTGAGATGCATGCAAACCCTAAAAATGACATGCACACAAACCCTAAAAGTGATATGCATGCAAACCCTAAAAGTGACATGCATGACATCTAAGCATTCTTTAATGATGCATGCACTCAATTAAGTCTCCATGTGCATGCATGCAAGTCAACTGCAAATTAAAAGTTAAAGTGACCTAATTAGGTCAAAAGTTAGGATTTTCGTAGTTGAAAGTTATAAAAGAAAGATAAAGTGAATGGAGACTTTACTTTTGGATTATTATTATTTTGGAGCTCTTGAGAAGCAGCACAGCGTGCAGCCATAGCAGCAGTTGGGTTTGGAGACGACGTCTTCAGTTAACGGGATTTCGGCAGTGAGACATCTACCCTGGTCTCCTTCAGGATAAACCATCCAGGTTTGTCACCGTATCTATTGCATTCATCATTATCCAGCATTCCAAGTCCGAAGGTTATTGCAGATTCATCTGTACAGCTGGGGGCATTTAGCTGGGAAACCCTAGTAGTTCACCAGGACTCTGGATCACCATATTTCTTCCGCATGCATCCTGCATCCTCACTGATAGGATCACTCTACTACATTGGGTGATTATCAGCTATTAGATTGTCCATCCGGGGCAGCTAGCAGCAGTTTATAGGGTTGTGGGGGTGTGAGAAATAGACTGGGAGATCAATTTTCTAGGGCATCTGGAGAGGTCAAAACTCTTGCATGCTCCAGTCATCCTCTCCGACACGAGAGCACCTTCCTTCTGACTTATTTCCAGCTGAAACTGACCATACCCTTTAGCAAAAATGTCACACTTGTTTGATTCAGCCAACCGAGGTATTGCAACAGAAAACTAGGTCATTTCTTCATCAGCTCAGCTCATCTTGCATGCGTATTCTCTCTGGAGCATTTTCAGCTGGCTTATCAGTGGTAAGTGTTCATTCTATCCTGCAAACCCTAACCCTAATTTTAGCTATAAAATAGGGAAATTTTGCATGACAGTTTGCATGCCCGACTATTTCAGTAAAATTGCATAGAAATAGAAAATATCAGGATTTGGGATATTACAGTGGTATCAGAGCATGGTCCTTGTCAGTTGTGGGCACATAGCAATTGAATAAAAGTGCATGTTGATACATGCATGTACATGCAAATGCATGTCAGTGATGTTGGTGAAGTGCATGTCAGAACAAAGGTTTTTCTCTGCCAGCTTGTGAGAACATGAAGACAATGAGAAGGATCTTGACTGGAAATTGGCAAAGGTTAGCAGTACTTCAATACTTTCCTCGATATCAAGAGTATCTAGCCTTGGGTGATGAGGTATGTGCGGCATTATCCTTTCAAGATTATTACACCATCCAGTTCGGGATCCAACCCAAGGATTTGGATGAGGATCTCCTTAAAGGAATAGTTGGGGAAGAGAGGAAAGATGAGCATGAAGTACAGGTTGTTGGTGAGCTTCATTTGGAGTTAACAGTACATGATGAGGATGTGCATTAGGAGATAGCATTAGAGACATCCTGTGAGTCTAAGGACAAAAGCACATTTGGTAGTCATATTGTGGACAAACCATGTGATGAGTTGGAGTTGGTACACTCTTCATCACCTACAGTAGGAATCCAGATAGTTATGACAGGTGAAATACATGAGGTACAAGGCAATGAGCACAACAGTCGAGATAGTGAGCAGTCACACCTGGAGGTAAGGGAGAGTTTATACATGCATGAGATAGAGCTTCCAGATGATAGTCACCGAAAGAAGATTGAATAGGTTAAAGAAAGAATTCTAGCGATGAAAGAGAGGACTAAGATACTCCCAGACACCATAGTACAACGAGATGTTGAGCTTACAGTTCTTCGAGTTGTATATACTGATTCAGAGGTCAGGCTGTCTAGTATTGAAGAGCAATTGGATTCCTTGATGGGGCAACAGAAGAAACATACTATTGCATTTTAAAGCAGTCCTCTTAAGGAGTACATAGACAGGGCTTGCAGTAGCTTGAGTCCACATTTGCATAATGGTGGATGGTTTTTATAGGTTGGCCAAGATCGAGAAATTGACCAGCAGTATATGAGCATTCCAGTTGAAATCAGAAGGGTAGAATGTCGTCTTGGTAGGATTATTCCTTGTGATGGTGCTTATGGACAAGGTACTTTTTGGGGGTTGGATTGGAGAGATACTAAGAGTTGGTGTCCTATTGAGTAGGCGATTCTTGGGAAGACATTCCTAGAAAAGGGTGTAGTCCCACAAGAACCTTCAGATATTTGGGATGAAATATGCACAAGTTTGCATTGGGATCCAGGCGGAAGACCTTATAAGGGATGGATATAGTGTTTACTGATGGTGTTACTTGGGAGTCTACAATAATGCTCCTTGTGTCGATACTACGCAGGGTAGTGGTGGATGCATTTTGACCTCTGCAATTCTCAGATTGATTTGGGACCCTGGGATTATAGTGACTGAAAGTTTAGTGATTGCTAGAGGGTGCTTTCAGAAGGTCTTTGGTGATGGTACCGTACAGTGCAGTGTTTTGAGCAGAGGGTGCTACAGATCTCCTAGGATCATCCCCGGATTCAGTCGGTTAAGTTGATTGATTATGGATTTGCGTTGGCATTGCTTGAGGACAAGCAATATTTGGCGAGGGAGGACTATAATGTTCCCAAAAGTGACATGCATGCAAACCCTAAAAGTGACATGCATGCAAACCCTAAAAGTGAGATGCATGCAAACCCTAAAAATGACATGCATGCAAACCCTAAAAGTAATATGCATGCAAATCCTAAAAGTGAGATGCATGGAAACCCTAAAAATGACATGCACTCAAACCCTAAAAGTGATATGCATGCAAACCCTAAAAGTGACATGCAAACCCTAAAAGTGACATGCATGACATCTAAGCATTATTTAATGATGCATGCACTCAATTAAGTCTCCATGCGCATGCATGCAAGTCAACTGCAAATTAAAAGTTAAAGTGACCTAATTAGGTCAAAAGTTAGGGTTTTCGCAGTTGAAAGTTATAAAAGAAAGATAAAGTGAATGGAGACTTTAATTTTGGATTATTATTATTTTGGAGCTCTTGAGAAGCAACACAGTGTGCAGCCACAACAGTTGGGGTTGGAGACGACATCTTCAGCTAACGGGATTTCGACAGTGAGACATCTGCCCTAGTCTCCTTCGGGATAAACCATCCAGGTTTGTCACCATATCTATTGCATTCATCATTATCCAGTATTCCAAGTTTGAAGGTTATTGTAGATTCATTCGTATAGCTGGGGGCATTTAGCTGGGAAACCCTAGTCGTTCACCAGGACTCTGGATCACCATATTTCTTCAGCATGCATCCTGCATCCTCATTGATAGGATCACTCTACTGCATTGGGTGATTATCAGCTATCAGATTGTCCATCTAGGGCAGCTAGCAGCAGTTTACAGGGTTGTGGGGGTGTGAGCAGCAGATTTGGAGATCAATTCGCTAGGGCATCTGGAGAGGTGAAAACTATTGCATGCTATGGTCATCCTCTCTGAAATGAGCACACCTTCCTTCCGACTTATTTCCAGCTGAAACTGACCATCCCTTCAGCAAAAACGTCACACTTGTTTGATTCAACCAACCGGGGTATTGCAACAGAAAACCAGGTCATTTCTTCATCACCTCGGCTCATCTTGCATGCGTATTCTCTCTAGAGCATTTTCAGTCGGCTTATCAATGGTAAGTGTTCATTCTATCTTGCAAACCCTAACCCTAATTTCAGCTATAAAATAGGGAAATTTTGCATGGCAGTTTGCATGCTCGACTATTTCATTAAAATTGCATAGAAATAGAAAATATCAGGATTTGGGATATTACATAACCCCTCGAGTGCTTGGACCATTTTATTAATTTTCAAAATACTATTTACATGCATTTCAAACTGGCATGATAAGACAATCATATAGTCCATAAAAATATATACATCATATATGCCTAGTCATTCACTAGTAGAACTTTGGCCTTGAGCTCCACACCAATAATCTATACTAGCATATTCATATCATTTACATATTTTTAATTCAATACATTCCAAATAAAATTTAAAAATATTACACTTACTTATAAATAAAAATTAAATTTTCTTTGTTTTTCTTTCACTTCAATACAAAACATTTTTTCTGAAATATCCTCCCTTACTTTACTATGACCTTCACATAAGCCTTCACACATTGAAAACTTTGCTTATCCATCAAATTTTGTTTTTATTTCACTTCCATACAAAACATTTCATTAGTTTTGAAATATCATACCCTACTTTGACTATTGCCTTCACATAATTTTGTCTTTATTTCACTTCAATACAAAACATTTCATTAGTTTTAAAATATCCTTCCCTACTTGACTATTTCCTCCACATAATTTTGTTTTTATTTCATCCACATAATTTTGTTTTTATTTCACTTCAATACAAAACATTTCATTAGTTTTGAAATATCCTCCCCTACTTGACTATTGCCTTCACACATTGAATGCTTTGCTTATCCATCGAATAAAAAATATCTCTGCATTTTGTCGCTTTGTTGAGTGTCTGCTTATTTTTGTTTTTCTTGTTTTTTCAAAATACATATCTTCGCATCGAGTTGCAATCTAGAAGGCTCCGCACCATGTCACTTTGTTCAACAAGTTGCATTCTAAAAGGAACTCCACAATGTCACTTTGTTCAACATGTTTCATGTGTATGGTCTTGTTTTTATTTAAATTTTATAGTTTTTTTAAGGATTAAACATAGGATTATAATTAATAATTTCGTTTTTAGTGAAGAAGTCACGAGGTGTTACTCCGTGCGCTTTTTATGTTTGTAATATTAAATTCCAAACGTTACATAAGTTTATTATGTTTCTAATACTAATTCTAATATTACTATTATGACCTTTTTATCATAATAGTAAAGGTCATGCAAGCCCACCAAGAATAGCACAACGGTTACATAAGTTTATCATAATAGTAAAGGTCATGTCAGGCCCACTAAGAATAGGATAAAGGGTTAGTTAGGGAGAACAATATTAAACATGTAGCAGAGTAATAAATGCTCTGGCTGCAGCATTGTGAACCCTTGGATCTAAATGGTTAGTTAGGGAGAACAATATTAAACATGTAGCAGAGTAATAAATGCTCTGGTTGCAGCATTGTGAACCCTTGGATCTAAATAAGTTTAGATCCAAGGGTTCACAATGCTGCAGCCAGAGCATTTATTACTCTACTGCATGTAAAATATTTTTAGCCGTTAGATAGTGGGTGAAGGTTTTTTATGGTAAAAAATATTTTACATGTAGCAAAAAATTAAATGCTACGGTTGCAGCATTGTAGGTAGTTGGATCTTAAACAAATTGAGATTCAATGATGGCGCTGTTGCCTCAACATTTAATTCTTTATGGCCTAAAGAATGTCAAGAAAGTTGAGTTAAAAAAAAAAGAAAAAATAAAGATCATGTAAAATTTTTAAATGTGCTTTCTTTTTAAATGTTTCTTTAGAAAAGGTGAAGGCCATGTAAATTCTTCAAATGTCTCTTTATTTATGTAATAATAAAGTATATGATCTATTTAATTTGATAGGTAATAAGTAAGTATGTTGTTGTTTTAATTTTATTATTATTTTGTAATACATTAAAATGTTATTTTTTCTATTTTTAATTTAGAATGAAGATCTATGGGACACTAGATTGCACCATGATGAGACAATTGTATATCTAGATTGATTTTATGACCAAAAACTTATTAAAAAAGCAATATAGAAAATAACTGTAACCTATGCATGGACAACACTTGATTACAACTACACATAGAGAACTAGTAACATACTTAATTTGCTAATGACACTTAATTTGTGGCCTATCCATATTCACCTACCACAAATTAAATACTTATATTGTTATATAAATTTTGGGAAAGAAAAAAAAAACTTTCTATATAATAGAAAACTTATTACATTTATAATAATCTAATTATTGTAAGTTTCTTTTTTTTTGAAATGGATGAGTAAGACCATTTTCTATTCCCTCTCAATTTTGTAGTTCAATAATGAAAATGAAATTGTTTAATTATTAACTAATAAACATTTAAACTTTTTGAACCAAGAATTCATAATAATTTGTATTTATTAAAACATATAATAATAATTGGTTTATTGAGGTGAATATTTATTTAAATATTATTTATAATAATATTATAATTATAATTAATATCAAAGATTTTTTAACTTTGTTATATTTTTATAATTTTAGTATTTTTCTTATAATTATAATCATTTTAATAATGAAATATGTATATGATATTGAAAATATGTAAAACTATTTTATTGCGTCGAAAGGCGCTTTGATGTAAGGCAAAATATAATAATGATAGTGAATATTATGGGAGAGATTTGTAACACAAAATAAAAAATAATATCACTTTCAAATAAATGTCCGCCACAGAGATGTTGTAATCTTCCTACCTAACAAAACAATAAAAAAGAAAAAAATTAATTATCCTAAAAAAAATATGTGGGTCAAGAAAAAAACACAAAAATGAATTATCCGCAAAAAAATGTTGGCCTCCCACATGGTTTTAAAATCATGTGCAATGCATTCTAAACAACCCATGGTTTTATTGTACATGGTTTATGAGGCTTTGCACATGGTTTTAAAACCATGTGCAAGGCCTCCTAAACAACCTATGGTTTTATTGTACATGGTTTAGGAGGGCCTTGCAAATGGTTTTAAGACCATGTGCAAGGCCTCCTAAACAACCCATGATTGTAGGAGGGCCTTGCATATGGTTTTAAAACCATGTGTGGGGAAATGATGCAATGTTCGTTCCTAACAAAATAAAAAATATTATATGTCGGCCATAAATAATATTAAATATTATTAATAATAAAATTATATATGGACCTTAAATAAAAAGATGTGTCTTTTGGTTTGAATCAAATCAATGGATACCTAAGAAGAGATTTGTATCCATCTGACGCTCGATAGAACCTAGGATTTGAATCTGCACTGGTAAATATATATGTGGTTTTAAATAATTAATTTTATTATTAATCCATAAAATTTATTATTAAATTTTATTATAATAATTTATTGATAATTTTTATTTTTATTTTAAATTTTAAATTTTAAAGTAACTTTGTGACTCATCCCACTTCACTTCTACATCTGGATATCTGTCATGTCAGGGTATATGGAGTCAAAGCATCTTTTTCCACTTGTCAACTTGAAGAACCGATATAGAAATCCCTTCCATATGATATGAATGACAGGAGACAGCAGATGTACAACGTTCAATCTAGGCCACATAGGTCTATTCTTTGTGATAATCATTGCAGTCGATGATGCTTTCCAAGTTTCCATCTACGAAAATATATTACATGTTTATTTGACAAACCTTTGAGTGCACACAGCTACGGAAAGGTAAGCAAAAATAAAGGAAGCATTGCTAATGTACTGTTTTCTAACTAAGAAAATGGTTTTCTTCTGAAATTGTTTTGCAAATGAACAACAGTACTGCTCGGGAGGGAGAGACGGCGTCCACATTTTCTTGCGGTGCCTTCAAGATCAACATAAGAAATGTTCTGAGAAATGCGTGCTCGCCCCATATTTCCCACTGGACGATTCCCAGAAGTTGATGTTGTTACACAGAGTGTTCGGAAATGGACATGTCATGGTATGTTACTTTGTTTCAGATGCAAAATTAGGGTTATCATGGGATGAATTGAGGTTTAGGCAGATACTGGATCTTTGAAATCATTGTAATGGAGCAGATCTATGATCAATTTCGGCTGGGCTTTGATATAAAAGTAAGTTCAAGGCCCAGAATTTAAGGTGTGAGAAAAAAAACTGGAATCTATGATTGTACTAGAGTATGGAGCTGTTTACAGTTTAGATATTTAGTTTAGATGTTTAGAATATGGAGATGTTTACTGTTTAGATGTTTACAATTTGGTAAGGACCATGTTATAATAATTTATGGAGTATAGAGATCCAATTTCTTGAAGTAAGATAAAAAATAATTACAATCGAAGGATATGCAATTTTATATCGGGGTGAGTTTTTTTGCTTGTTCAGTCTGGCTCTCCTCACATGTAGCCTTGACTTCATTTGCATCTATTTTTAAAGGCTTTCAAAGGTTTTCTGGAGAATTTAAACCCAAATTTCCACATTAGCACACACTCAATAATGATCTGCCTTGCATCTGGACCACACTCTACCAGATCTAATGATGGACTGATTTGTGCGATTATCCGTTAAGATGTTACAGGATCTTCCGGCTGGGCAAACACAGTGAGCATGGTGTACGAAACAAGCCAAAGACTTCGAGATCCTGTACATGGCTTTCACACTGTGTAGGAGTAATCAATGATCTCCAACAAAGCGTGGCAGAACTTCAATTGCAATTAGATTCTACACGAGCACAAGCACAGCTTGCTAGCATTAATCTGTCACATGCTAATCTCTTCAGCCGGGTTACAAGCTCTCGTGAAGTTTTGATTACAAAGTACCATGAAGCTTTAATGGTGCCACATTTTGTACGATGTCTCACTCAGTGCAGGAGAGTGAAGTCACACATAAATAATTCCACATGTTTTTCATGATGTTCTTGATCATCTGAAACTATGGGAGCCACTCTCCTGCCGTCCTTAGTCCTTCATATATGTAGCAACGCCTATATCTTCGATTCAATATGATTATGTTTCCACCACTGTGATTCGATGGCATGGCCATTTCCGAACACTCTGTGTACCAACAGGAACTTCTGGGGATTGTCCAGCAGGAAATATGGGACGAGCAAGCATTTCTCAGAACATTTCTTTCTGTTGATCTTGCAAGCACCGTAAAGAATTGTTCACGGCGTCTCTCCATTCCGAGCAGTACTACGGTTGTTCATCTGCAAAACTAATTCATAAGAAAACTGTTTTCTTTTGAAGACAGTATCAGTATTTGCTTACGTTTCAGTAGCTGTGTGCACTAACAGTTTTGTGAAACTGGATTGATACGCAACAAACCATTAACAACATGTAAATCAAATGGAAAGTTCCCTGGAGCTACCTACAATGATTAGAACAAGAGGGGACCTCTGCGGCCTAGATAGAACATAGTACATCTATTGACGAACAACAGGCCACCGGTCTAGGGTTTGGTCCGTGTTTTTTTTCTTTCACCAAAGCCTAAGTTTTAGGCCAGAAAAATTGATTTTCTTCATAATTCGACATCTCTATGTTTTAAGGTATTTATCTCATGCAAGTAATTATAATTATGTTTTTTATTTTTAAATAATTTTGCTTACTTTATGTCTATCTATCTCTATATAAAAGTGTAATACTCACCGGTCTAGGGTTTGGTCGGTGTGTTTTTTTAAATTTTTACCAAATCCTAAGTTTTAGGGAAATTTTTTTTGTTTTCCTTCATAATTCCACATCTCTCTGTTTTTAAGGTATTTATCTTATGCCCGGAAAGTAATGAAAGTAATTATAATTATGTTTTTTATTTTCAAGTAATTTTGCTTACTTTATATTTATCTATCTATCTATAAAAGTGTAATGAATGTTTTTGTTTTGGAAATTTTCTAATTTAATCAAATTAGAAATGTTGCTGGAAATGGAAGTATTCTAATTTAATAAAATTATTAAATTTCAAATGTGATTGCAAGTATTCCTAAATTTAAATAGTTGATGAAAGTATTTTAATTTAACTAAATTAAAAAAAAATTGAGATGTGGAAAATGTGGTTGCAAGTATTCTAATTTTATTAAATTCCCCCAAATTTAAACAGTTGTTGAAAGTATTTTAATTTAATTAAATTAAAAAAAAATGAAATATGGAAAATGTGGTTAGAAGTGGAAGTATTTTCATTAAATCAAATTTCCAAATTTGAAATGTGGTTCTTAAAAATACTTTTGTAATTGAATATAAATAGAGATATTACATATTTGGAAGTATTCTAATTTAATCAAATTCCCAAATTTGAAATGTGATTGGAAGTATTTTAATTTTATTAGATTTTCAAATTTAAAATGTAGTTGGAAGTATTCTAATTTTATCAAATTCTCAATTTGAAATATCGTTGGTAAATAATACTTTTTCTAATTTCCCAAATTTGAAATGTGGTTGGAAGTATTCTAATTTTATTAGATACATATTCTAAGTTTATTAGATTCTCAAATTTGAAATGTGGTTCTTAAAAATACTTTTGCAATTCAATATAAATAAAAATGTTACATATATAATATTAGGAGGAAAAAATATTAAAATCAGCATAGGTCCATCTTAAATTTGGATGTATTAATAGATCCAATTTTTTAAGGTGTAATTTTTTCCTTGATGTGTAAACTATTTAAGATAAAAAAAATTACACCTCAAAAAATAGGATTCCTCTCTATGTTTGATAAATCCAAATTTAAAATGGACATATGTTATTTACTTAAAAAATATATATATATTTAATTCTTCATATTTTTTATTAAAAAATATTTAAATTAAAATATCTAAATTAAAATATCTTGTTTGGTTGTTCCATATCTCCTTTTATTTTTTTATATTTCGAATCAAATGAATTAAAAATATTTTAAAAAAAATTTATTTAGATTAAAATCTCTATAATATTGTTTTGAATTAAAACATTTTTTTAATTTTTTTTATATTTCAAATTAAATGAATTTAAAATATTAAAAACAAAAGATTATTTAGATTGAAATCTCTCTAATAATGTTTTGAATTAAAATTAAACTAATTTAAAATATTTTGTAACAAAACCAATCTCTTCTTTACCTTTTTATGGTGGGATAATATTTTTTTTAAACTTCTTTCCTCAACCATAAACATTAGTCCCAATGGAGATATAATATTATCATAGAACAATTCTATGAGTGTTAGCCATAAGATGAACATTCACTTCAATTCCACAACTATCTACTTGGGTATTTAACCATTTCCCTCAACTAATTAAATATACAAATAAATGCAAATATATTGAGAGTAATGTTTCAAATCTTCACATCACACCTTATTTCACTCCAACATTAAAAAGGATTTCACATAAGACATGTAATGATGTAGATCTAGTTATAATTTCACATCATGGTGTGAAGCAATAATCTTTAGGTAAATTTAGTTCTTTATATAGGGTTACTTCCCAAATAGTAATAAAACTCATACCATCCTTAGGAGACTCATAATAAGCCAAATTTTTTTCCAATATAGTAGTTATCCACATTTACATGTCATAGTTAACCCAATAATTAAGGCTATCATGAGAAAATGCCACACAATTACTTCACCCATGCCTCTAGCTAACATCATAATCAAGTATTATTCTTTGAATGAAGATCATATGCATACTATTGTCCTATAAAATAAGGTGAAAGAAGACAATTACTCCACCCATGCCTCTAGCTAACATCATAATCAAGTATTATTCTTTGAATGAAGATCATATGCATATTATTGTCCTATAAAGTAAGGTGAAAGAACACATTCGCACATCTTTTGCAACATACCATACTCTTTCGATTGAAACAACACATAAAGTAAAATCATCATATATTTCATGAATATTAAATAAAGCAAAGATGAATCAATAAGGTGAAAACATAAAAGGATCACCAATAGACGCGGTCCACTCCAACACATAAAGTAAAATCATCATATATTTCACAAATGTTAAATAAAGAAAAGATGAAACAATAAGGTGAAAACATAAAAGGATCACCAATATACATGGTCCACCACAAGACCTAAAGTAAAATCATCATGTATTTCACGAATATTAAATAAAGCAAAGATGAAACAATAAGGTGAAAACATAAAAGGATCACCAATATACGTGGTCCACCCCAACCAGGGACTACGACCGCCAGGAAATATTAATGTTTTTATTAATTTGTCCATCAAACTTTCACATAGTACATTGTCAAATTACTAAAATTACTAGTACAGTGTTAAATTACTATTAATCCTGATTACAAGGCTTAACATATTCAAAGAAAATATGATGAAAGACTACAATATTAACCTGCTTGCCTTCCCTAGTTTCTTAATTAAAACATATATTTTATACTACATAATTGGCCATCTTTTGGACTCTTTATCTGCTATAGAAGTGCCCTAACCTAATAGCAGTAATTCGAGATTTATGTATACACATAGGGTATCCACTTGCCTATTAACGAGAAATAGGAAACCGAGTTCACCCAAAGGTCTGCATTCCTTCTCCCCTCTACCAATCATAAGAGCGGAAAAGACCCGGCTGCAGATTACAAGGGCAGATAACCACACCAAATGCTCGGCTCACTTCCTTAGAACCGTACTACCACCTACCCCTAAGACTATAGTTAAAGAGCATTTATTGAGGGAAGACACTTGGAAAGATAACTTGGATTCCTATTTTTCATGGACAAAAAGTGGAGACAACGCATAACTAACCTATTACTTCGGAGAATAAAGGATGAATTTCCAAACATTAAGTTTCATAATATTGGCATTGCCTTTTCTCCACTAAACATATATTAAATGTTCATTCCTTTTTAAGTTCAGATCCAAGGCTATGCTCCATCCTAATTTAATTCTTCAAACATAAAAATAATAAATTTCTCGTTAACAAACAAAACAGGACAAATCAAAGACTACGCAGTGAGTGGATTCCTTTCAACCTTATTAACTATATACTCCTTTTTCAAGTATTAAGAATAAAAATCGCATTCCAAGACTGGCTTCCTCTCCAAGCTTTCCCGTGTCTTAACATCCAAGGCATGATAAGAACTAGGTAATTTCTCTTATGGAAATTGCCAGCTTAATCTGGTGAAACCAACAATTGAGTCAGCTTCCTCCCTAGAAGAGGCGCTCTATCAGTACCTAAATATTCACAGAGAATTTTCTCTTAATTGTAAAACTGTTCATATAAATCCTAATAGCCAACCATGGAAAACCTATACTTCAAATATAAACCAAAGGAGAAATTATTGGGTCGCACAATGATGGTGGGATAGTGTGTTGCAACATGGTTGGTTCCAAAACAAGCCCAATAATGGAATGCTCCTTTATTCCCACCCATTACATAGGATATTTTAGAAGTCTCCTTGAGAGTCCTCTTACTATGATGGTGGGATAGTGTGTTGCAACATGGTTGGTTCCAAAACAAGCCCAATAATGGAATGCTCCATGTGCATAGTCAATGGGTCATGATCATAAATAGCCTTTAGCTACTAGAATAATATCTAATATGATCCTTTGGTGAAATCCATGTCTATAAAAATATAACCATATGTGGTGATATGTCTTCACTATGTCTCTATACTTTGAAAGTGGAACCTCCCAATGCTATTTATAATCTCTTGTAAACATTGAAAAAAATTGAATTTTAGGGGAAGGTTAGGTAGTTTTACATACGTCTACATAGTGGAAAGACTATGTATGGAGGTGTTGAATATGGGTATTCATGTTTCATGCATAGGCCATCATCACTCTAAAACCATGATCATAACTAAGGATGATGTAATACACAAACAATTGTTAAATTGTTTATTATTTTGAATATTTATTTTTAAAATATTTTGACAAATAAAGTTAAAATAAATGTAATGGATTATTGTTATTGAATAGTTAAATAACCGAGAAGAATCAGAACTAAAGTAGTTGTTGAAGGAGTGTTTCCTGACCCACAAGGGGAAATGACAAATGGCGGAAGTTGTTGAGTGAGAACTCAAGTGATGCAGGAGGCATCTTCTCCAAAATTAGGTCAAGACTCATTATGGAGAATTAAAGAGAAGGATGCTCATAAATGACCAAGTCCTAGAAAAAATCCTATAAAATAGTATGTCCATCGAGTAAGCAGAGGCTGGTGATGGATGGGGAAATAATCTATTGATGCAAAGAGATGACACATTGATAATAATTTTACCTTGTGGTTTAACAAATAGGTTCGGGGGTTCTGGAGCAACTAAGTTTTGGCTGCTCTAGGAGTTGGTTGGGAGGAACGACATCTTCAGTTATGATTTCTTGTTAATGGTGGAATGTTCCTTACTAATTCATCTACTGTTTTAGTCTTAATAATTATAGTTTGAAAGTAAATTATATTTCTGAGTGTTTTTATAAATCGATTTTATACTATGTGTTAATTAGTTTCCTTTTTACATGTTTAATACTATTATTGTTTTATACGTGTTAGTAGTTAAATTTCATTATATAGAAATGAATACATCTTAATTACTTTGTCTATACAGAATAGAAGAAATTTAATTGTAAAGCATAAAAATATCATACCAAGGGTCTTATCACTTAACTAAATATCTACCAATTGATTTGTTATTTTCTTCAAACATTTTACAATTATGATAAGAAGAGCAGATGAGTTTCCTTCATAGTTTTAAAATACATTAAATATATTAAAATTACAGTATATATAAACCTTAAAGTCAAGAGGCTTCTCACAGAGATATAATCTTTGTATGATTAAACATAAACCTATATGCCGCAAATAATTCTCTGTTCCAGTAAATATATAGATATATAATAGATCCAGAAATAAAACACTTAGCTAGGATTTAAACCGAACTAAGGCAAAATGTCAAATTAAGTGATCTAAACATAAATTTACATGCGAGTACCAAACTCTGTTTCAACAAATATATATATCATAAAAACAAACAACATATTCGAAAACCAGTAACTATCTAATATCCTAACAAGTCCAACAAAATATCTACATTAAATATCTACGAAATACATTCACATTAAACTCAAATTGATTCAAGATCTAAGAACTGGCTATGCACTGAATCGGATCCATATCCAAATATTTATAACATTTAGATACAAATTGTATAATCCACTATGGTGGTGTGCCAATCGTCAAAACCACTCTACAATCAATTTACCAAATCGCAATAGAATCTAGTCGAATTACAAATCCGACCATTTGCTAATAATCAAACTTATCTTAATTTAGAGAGCATGTAAATCCCTTCTTTTCCCCCAATACTCTGAAATAGAGTAGTCCTGGATTTCAACCTACCTGCATACATTTAATATGATGCATAGATCCAGTGCACCATTGAAAGAGGCGTGCCATTGTTCATGTGCACATAAACCTACTGGTGTTAGTATAAAACACAGTCAGTTATTTTTTACAAACTTCTTCTATTAAATAGAGTTAAGGTTAGGGCTCCTCACCTCAGGACAAAGAAGGATGAACTTTAGAGGACGTAACCATGTCACCACTTTCACTTGGCCCATACGCCAACCCTTCATACAAATACTTTTCAAAGATTATAAGTCATTTATTAAATCATTATCAAAATTGTAGCATGAATTGTAAACCTGAAACCTATGTGAAAGTTACCTTCAAGGAGGGATTGGGTCGTAAATGAAATGCCATGTTTATCCCAAGGGTTTAGATGCATTCATTGGTACCTTGGCCTCACCCACCAAAAACAGAGTGTAATGTTAATACATTTCTTTAAAATGTGAAACAAAAATTGAATCTCAATAGACATGTATAGCAACAGAGAGTCATACCTTCTCTAGACGCTTAGAGGGATAAGAGGTTGCTCCTCCTAGATATGTTATCTTCCTCTTCCTTGCATAATCAAAATTTTGATTTTGTTCCTACAGAAAATTGTGAAAACTTCATTCGAAATAATGGGTAAAGACTAAAAGCAAAATGAAATTACTAAATGAATTTACTTGTTAAATTCTGGTTGGATTGGGAAGCCCTTTGCACACTGATATTTCCAACTTTAATTCTTAGAACGTCAAGTTGGAGGTCGTAGGGTCGAGTCTCATGGATTTTTCCATAAACAAAATGGAGTCCAAGAGGCCACCATCCACCCTAAAAGGGCCAATAAACAGCATTAAAAATCCTTAAAATACATCTCATAGTGTCAATAAACCAAGAAAAAAAATGGAAGACATGTCAGTATGATCAATGAGGTCACTACATGCACCATCGTGCAATAAAGAGTCTTAGAGTGAAACCTCCAACAACCACAACCATACAACCAAACAAAAACCCTTATGACCAAGTTAATGCGATCTTAAAACCCTATAAGATCGTTCCAACAGAAAAGGTCTATCATGGAATAGGTGGAGGGCCAAGAACAACTTGTTTAACAAAAAGCATGTGAGCAACCAACCTTTTAACTCCACCTGGTTGCGCTGTCAACTCGCAGCCTAGGATTAGGAAATTAATTAAAAAATTCATTAAAACCTCCTCCTCACAAGCTGACCGCCACCTTGTGACTCCCGAGGCCATAATACCAAACTATGGCTTAATCATTAAACTATAAGTCACCTCGCATGTAAAACCCATAAGGTTGCACCCCCCTTTTGACATTACCTTATGAAATCGAGTTAATGATTTAGTTACAACACATAAAACATATGTCCAAGAAACATATGGCTTAGGAAAAATAATCCAAAGTCTAGGATGTAATCTTAGGTAACAAACCAAACATTTCTTTAAACATTAACATATCACCTTTGCAGTGATGCAAGCGGTTGTCATTTTAGCTTGGATCCAATGCCGAATGAACGACAAGCCCTGTTGCCAACACATTTAAGAAGACCAGTTAAATGATCCATGCAAATAAGTAAAAAAGGATTTTACGACTAAGAAAGATGTGTTGTGATGAATAAGCATTTAAATTATAAACATAAATTTTTTTATGGAGAAAATATGGGTGTTCAACAGAATGGTATCATAGCATAGTTACATTACTTGGCCTAAAAAATCCCAACTCTCAAACTGATATAAAAAACAAAAAAATAATTCTATTGTTATGGTTTGACTCACTTTGCAAACAAGAAGAGAAGAATAACCTTGATTTGGCAGGAATCATGGAACAGTGTGGGAATGTTTGCTGAAGAAGAATCACATCCTAAATATCCAGAAAACAATGAAGAATGTAACATTAGAGATGATGAAATTTGGGTGAATTTGAATGAAAGTTTGAATGATAATACATCTGAACTCCTACAAATAGTAAAACATTTAAAGGCAGAATTATTGAAACAAGTCAAGGAAGATAATGAACACATTTTAAAAGCACAAGAATAATTAAATAATGTTCTGCTAACTAAACTGCATAGTAATAAAGAAAACATAATAAATGACCCAAATTCAATAAGGAAAGAAGTGCACCTTATAAACGTAAGGTAAGAAAAATAGAAATTTCTAATCATGAGACTGAATCTTTAAGTGAAGATTCAACTAAACATAGTAATTAAAAATATAAAGGTTATAGTGAAAGCAATGATAATAGTTAGCATAAAAATAAATACAAACCGTATGAAGATATTACTAGTGAATTCAAAAATATCAAACCTCCTATGTTCAATGGAGAAATTGAAAACGAAGAAGAATCCAAAGCTTGGCTATATGAGATGAAAAGGTACTTCCAAATTTATAATTATTATGACGAACTAAATGCGAAAATGGAAATTTATAACTTGACAGGAAATGCTGATATTTGGTGGCAAGATATAAAGAAAGTAAAAAGCATTAACGAATTTTATGTAACTTGGAAAACTTTTAAGAATTATTTTATAAGAAAATATTTTTTGGAACAATATTACGAGGAAAAAGGTAAAGAATTATATGAATTACGATTAGGTGCAATGACTATGAAGGAACTTTGCAGCAAATTTTTAAGTTTATTACGTTATGTACCTTACATTTTTATGAAAAAACAAAATTTATTGTTTCCTTAGCTATTTACCTCTTATGTTTAATTTGTTTCATTAGTGACTTCTCTCCTAAGAGACAAAGTCTGGTAATAATATATATTTGAGTATATAAAGGAAGGTATAAACCACATTGTCTTCTTCTTTTTGTCCATTTATAATTTTATTGCATATAATTAGACTAATTTTGTTGTACATCTATGGGACTTTGCATACAATAGACAGGTAGAGTAAATTACTACTTTCATGTTTTGAATTTCTTTTTGTTTTGTTTAAGGTGTGTGCAAGAAGTTGAGGGTCTCTTTTGGCGCGTTAGATGCAATACAAAACTGAAAAACAAACATCCATCAACTTGCATGGATATTTTGAGACACTTACACAATGAATCTTGCGATCAGTGAAAAACAATAAATATAGGAAATTGAATGACCTTTTCAAATATATATATTTTTTCTATTGAAAATGTTGTTAACTATCTAAAGTTAGATAAATTTTAACAGACACTTTTTATTTTTGGGACAAATTATAAGGTATATGTTTTTGTGAGTGCAGCGTCTGAGTGTCTAAATGATGGAATAAACTTACGAAAACTGGTATACATATAGGACTAGTGCACGACTATTTTTTCAATAATAAAAGTAATATTTTAATTTTTTTTTAATTATCTAAGAGATCAAACCTTGAAAACGGTACGTCAATTGTGGGTGCAGCGTTTGAATGTCTTAATGCAATTATTTGGAAATGGGTTTTTTATAGCATGTAGAGGTTGGTGTTCTTTAGTGCACCATACAATTTTGTTTTTAAATGGTTGAGAAATGAAAGAGATATGGACGAAACACTACCAGTGTGTTTTTTGAGTTGAGGAGTGATGACAGAAGATAAATAAGAAAAAAATAGAAAAAAATATGTATTCTTGTTAAAATTTACATATTTAGAATCTGCAAAAAAAACCATATTTGTTTCTAAAATCTCATAAAAAATGGAGGTGTGCGGCACATTGAAAATTTGGATATAATGCTGAATTAGCCATGGTTTATCATACTCCAAGGCACATGCATGTTGAATTCGAAGAAAAGTACAAAGCAGACACATAGGCATAGGAATTCCACGAAAGCATGGATGGAGGCTCGACCTTTTTTTTCTCTGTTAACCAGAAAATTCCCATCGAAAATGAGCTGAGGTCAGCTTAAATGTTGAACTGAACACTAAAAAATCTACAAATCTCCTGTAAAAAAAAATTCTACAAATCTCCTCTTATAAAGATTATGAAAATTAGTCTTAATTCTAAGAAAGTGGGATTACAATATCCAATGCTTCTCTGAATGTCATAGAATAATAATATATTTCTCTTAAATTCTTAAAAGAGTTTCACATTAAAAAAAAATGTCAATTTAAAACTGAGTTGGTAAGAAATCGGGGTTTGTGCTAAGGGTTTATTATAGTAGTTACATAGCACTAGAACCAAATTCATTACAGCTTACACGTTGTTATAGTACCTTAACTTGTAACACAACACTATATTGTCACTGACCACCATCAAGGGTAATTAGCCATAATACGACAAATTAGAGTAAGTATTAGTCCATGTAATCAAGCTAAATTATGGAAAGAACAATATGTATTGCTCATTTCACCAGTGTAATCATGAAGCTGAGTACAAGCACCTAGTTAATGAAGCTGGATAGGTATCATGCTTGATAAACCTTACCAATACTTATGTTGTATCACCGTTAATAATCTGATATCCTTGTTATAGCAATAATTATAGAACCTTGGAAAGAATATTTAATTAAAAATTCAAGTTTGATTTATTTTAATGGAATTAGTCACACTTATGAAAATAAATAGCATAAATGTTTTTTTTTAATTTTTTATTTAAAAAAACAAATAATATATAAAAAGTATCGTTAATTTTGTATCTAAATTAAAAATTAATGTGTTATTTTTGTTTTTTCCTTGGAAAAAATTCATAGTTTTATTTCAAAGAAGAACAAAATTACATCTGCACATGTAAGAAGATCACTAGGATCCCTACATTGTCACATATTTGCTGTCACATATTAACATAATAAAAAAAAAATTACAAAACTGTCCCAGACTGAAATAGCAGAAATACATCAGCTAGATACATCACAAAAAATATGACAAATCAACAACCCTGAAAACAGCCAACCAGCATCAAACAGACATACTGTCGATAACAAAGGCCACCGCCTCTGAAACGCTGTCGCCGCCACAGAGATCCCTAAGGACCACAAAAAATGGGTTGCCACGCAAAAGTATATCCACAGACACTGCCACTGCTAGATCCGCGATAAGGTTTGGCGATCTATCTCAGCAATCTCGATGCCAATCAGGATCCATTAACCCCGACAGCTGAAGCCCACAACCCCAGTTCTTGGAGCCGAAGCCCACCGATCACCGATCATGTTCTAGGAGCCGAAGCCCAACAATCTTGGAGCCGAAGCCCAAACTCCAGAGAAGCCGCGGCATGAGAAGCCTCGACGAATTCAATGTAGACACCATGGTAAGGCACCCGATTCCGCCGAAACCGCGAGCACCGGTTCAATCGCCACGGATTCAGACACCGCCTCCACTATGGCGAGCAAGTCCAGCACCGAAGAAGATGAATCTTGACCCATCAGCATATCAATTTTGGTGCCCTACAGTGGAGCAGATCGTCGTTGAGCAGAGCTGATTGGAAACCATGTCTTCGAGATGGATCAAGAAAAAGGAGGAATCCACTGGCGAGAAAATGGAGACGAATCGTGTCCAAGAAACGACGGAGAATACCCTTGGTCTCTCAGCGATATCAACGCTTCATCCATTATAATCGATCACCTGGATCACTCTTGCTTCTCTTGCAACGCCTCCACAAAAGCTGAATCCTCCGCATCCAAGAAAGTGTCGAAACCATGAATGGCCAAGAATTGGCCGACATTGAAGATCAGGATGGCACAAATCACGTGAGAGTTAGCAAGATCTATGGCGCCCGGACGCCCACCTAAGATAACGAGCCGAGCCCTGCCCTGAGCCCTCATAAAATGCCCAAGAGAGTGACCGACTGCACGTCCCTCCTCACGGTGGACGATTGCTGGGCGAAGGAATCGGGAGGCGGCGTTCATTAGTGCGTTGGCCCTCCCAATCTCGCCATCGAATCCCAACCAAGGGCAAACCATACCATGGATCTTGGAGCGAAGAGAGCCGTTGAATGGAGCGTTCTTGGAGCTCCCCTCCTCCTAAGATCAAAAAATTAATCTGTTATAATGGTGAATCATATTTCTTTCTTTATTTTATAACAAAAGAAAAGAAATTGATAATATTATTTGATTGTTAATTTTTTATAATATAAGAAAAATCAATAAAAGAAATTGATAATATTATTTGATTGTTAATTTTTATAATATAAAAAAATCAATAGATTGTAATAAATATATATTTTTATTTTTTATTTAATAATTTTTTTTTATTAACTTATGTTGGTGATATTTGTTTTTGGTTAAATTTAAGAAACCTTTGAGTGATTTGCCCATTAGCCACTTTAACAAATTTAAGATATTGATCTTTATAATTTTGAGTCTTTTTTCCCCTCTCAACAATTTAAGGGATCATTGGAATACCATTTGGAAACACCTTAAGCAGTTGACCTCTTGAACTATCTTTTAAGGTGGTGGATTATTATGTAGAATTTTATTTTAAGAGTTTATGTTAACTTGTGACTAAGTAGGGTTTAAGACACCACGAAACCCATCTAGGTGACCTAGGTGAGCCTCTATCCCAGGGGTCTCCTACCCTTCGAGCCTTGTTAGAATGGGCCAATGAGCAACCATACCCCTCGTCGGTTTTGAACATGTGACCTCCAAGGAGATAACACATGTTCTTAACCATTAGGCCCACTCATGTTCTCTTAATGCAACAATTATTACCTTATGTCAATTGCAACCTCTAAGGAGGTTGAGCTTCATATTAGTGACGAAAGTAATGTATATCCAATCCCTTATTGCTAATTCCCAGGACAACATATTGTGTACACGGGAGAACCAACTCAAGAGCTACTTATTGTAACATCCTCATCCCTCAATCCGACTAGCAAGAGGGGACATTACATTTATTCAAGCTTCTAAATTTTTTCCATAACCATGATTACGAATTTCATAGCAATAAAAACATGTGTGCAAGGGATTAGTCAAAATAAACAATGGAAATAAAATGTCTAAAGACATCTAGCATGTATATGTAAACTTAATAATTACATGCATATAAATAAAAATCATTGAACATCATAAACAAAAGAATACTTACCTTTAACAAAGAAGATCCAAGGAATTGGTTGTGTAAGAGTGATTTTCCACCTAACCGTAAGCACAATGTCTAGCATATACTCTTGCCGTTGAGAGGCCACCCCAAAGCTAGGCTATGAGACCATCAAGGTGAAGGAAACAAATACATTCTTCTCTCAATCATGTACAATCCATTTTCTCTCTAAGCTTAGAAAAAAACTCATACATAGATCTCACTCAACCATCACAACCATGGAACTCCTTCTTACTTCCCCACACAACACATTAAGGAATTTCCTTTAATTGATCCACAGTTCCCTCAGGAAATCCAACCTTTATAGTGCTTACCAATATGTGTATTTTAGAATAATAGTTCAATCTATTGTATGTTGTTGGAGAACCTCTTGTAGCACAAATTATGGCTTCTCAATCATCCAAAAGTATAAGAGATCTATGGGTAAGGGTTCCTAATCTGTCCAACCTCTATGCTTACTTGCAACCATCTAATTTCCCTTCCAAAAATAAGTTTTGTCTCCAAATTTAAATTTATGAGTTATGCACAGTCTAGTAATAGACATGAAACACAATGGGAAAACTCTACATAGGGTAAAAAAACATGCATGAGAAAGTGATAGATTGAGTGTTGACTCCAAGGGAAAATGAGATAAGGGTGAAAAAAAAACTGACATGGCATCTGACCATAGAAGAAAAGGTCTCATGATAACTGACAAAAGTGTCACCACCCCGATGCTCCAATAACTTCATGAAGTGAATATCCCCGCTAACCTCACACATGCATTCAATGATTGGGTTAATAGCCAAGGGAAGGTAATTTGTTCATTTAAGGCACATGACAGAGTTTTGGAGTTCTAAGGTTGACACATGGTAGCAAAGGATTTTCTCTTCCCCTCTGGTGGAATCATAGCCTGTAATGTTCCCAAAAGTGACATGCATGCAAACCCTAAAAATGACATGCATGCAAACCCTAAATGTGAGATGCATGCAAACCCTAAAATTGACATGCATGCAAACCCTAAAAGTGATATGCATGCAAACCCTAAAAGTGAGATGCATGCAAACCCTAAAAATGACATGCACACAAACCCTAAAAGTGATATGCATACAAACCCTAAAAGTGACATGCATGACATCTAAGCATTATTTAATGATGCATGCACTCAATTAAGTCTCCATGCGCATGCATGCAAGTCAACTGTAAATTAAAAGTTAAAGTGACCTAATTAGGTCAAAAGTTAGGATTTTCGTAGTTGAAAGTTATAAAAGAAAGATAAAGTGAATGGAGACTTTACTTTTGGATTATTATTGTTTTGGAGCTCTTGAGAAGCAGCATAGCGTGCAGCCATAGCAGCGGTTGGGGTTGGAGACGACGTCTTCAGCTAACAGGATTTTAGCAGTGAGACATCTACCCTAGTCTCCTTCAGGATAAACCATCCAGGTTTGTCACCGTATCTATTGCATTCATCATTATCCATCATTCCAAGTACGAAGGTTATTGCAGATTCATCTGTACAGCTGGGGGCATTTAGCTGGGAAACCCTAGTATTTCACCAGGACTCTGGATCCCCATATTTCTTCTGCATGCATCCTGCATCCTCACTGATAGGATCACTCTACTACATTGGGTGATTATCATCTATTAGATTGTCCATCCGGGGCAGCTAGCAGCAGTTTATAGGGTTGTGGGGGTGTGAGCAATAGACTGGGAGATCAATTTGCTAGGGCATCTGGAGAGGTCAAAAATCTTGCGTGCTCCAGTCATCCTCTCCGACACAAGAACACCTTCCTTCTGACTTATTTCCAGCTGAAACTGACCATACCCTTTAGCAAAAATGTCACACTTGTTTGATTCAACCAACCGAGGTATTGCAACAGAAAACTAGGTCATTTCTTCATCAGCTCAGCTCATCTTGCATGCGTATTCTCTCTGGAGCATTTTCAGCTGGCTTATCAGTGGTAAGTGTTCATTCTATCCTGCAAACCCTAACCCTAATTTCAGCTATAAAATAGGGAAATTTTGCATGGCAGTTTGCATGCCCGACTATTTCAGTAAAATTGCATAGAAATAGAAAATATCAGGATTTGGGATATTACAGTGGTATCAGAGCATGGTCCTTGTCAGTTGTGGGCACATAGAAATTGAATAAAAGTGCATGTTGATACATGCATGTACATGCAAATGCATGTCAGTGATGTTGGTGAAGTGCATGTCAAAACAAAGGTTTTTCTCTGCCAGCTTGTGAGAACATGAATACAATGAGAAGGATCTTGACTGGAAATTGGCAGAGGTTAGCAGTACTTCAATACTTTCCTCGATATCAAGAGTATCTAGCCTTGGGTGATGAGGTATGTGCGGCATTATCCTTTCAAGATTATTACACCATCCAGTTCGGGATCCAACCAAGGATTTGGATGAGGATCTCCTTAAAGGCTTAGTTGGGGAAGAGAAGAAAGATGAGCATGAAGTACAGGTTGTTGGTGAGCTTCATTTGGAGTTAACAGTACATGATGAGGATGTGCATTAGGAGATAGCATTAGAGACATCCCGTGAGTCTAGCGACACAAGCACATTTGCTAGTCATATTGTGGACAAACCATGTGATGAGTTGGAGTTGGTACACTCTTCATCACCTATAGTAGGAATCTAGACAGTTATGACAGGTGAAATACATGAGGTGTAAGGAAATGAGCACAACAGTCGAGACAGTGAGCAGTCACACCTAGAGGTAAGGGAGAGTTTATACATGCATGAGATAGAGCTTCTTGATGATAGTCACCCAAAGAATATTGAATAGGTTAAAGAAAGCATTCTAGCAATGAAAGAGAGGACTAAGATACTCCTAGACACCATAGTACAATGAGATGTTGAGCTTACAGTTCTTCGAGTTGTATGTACTGATTCAGAGGTCAGGCTGTCTAGTATTGAAGAGCAATTGGATTCCTTGATGGTGCAACAGAATAAACATACTATTGCATTTCAAAGCAGTCCTCTTAAGGAGTACATAAACAGGGCTTGCAGTAGCTTGAGTCCACATTTGCATAATGGTGGATGGTTTTTATAGGTTGGCCAAGATCGAGAAATTGACCAGCAGTATATGAGCATTCCAGTTGAAATCAGAAGGGTAGAATGTCAGCTTGGTGGGATTATTCCTTGTGATGGTGCTTATGGACAAGGTACTTTTTGGGGGTTGGATTGGAGAGATACTAAGAGTTGGTGTCCTATTGAGTGGGCGATTCTTGGGAAGACATTCCTAGAAAAGGGTGTAGTCCCACAAGAACCTTTAGATATTTGGGATGAAATATGCACAAGTTTGCATTGGGATCCAGGCGGAAGACCTTATAAGGGATGGATACAGTGTTTACTGATGGTGTTACTTGGGAGTCTACAATAATGCTCCTTGTGTCAATACTACGCAGGGTAGTGGTGGATGCATTTTGACCTCTGCAATTCTCAGATTGATTTGGGACCCTGGGATTATAGTGACTGAAAGTTTAGTGATTGCTAGAGGGTGCTTTTAGGAGGTCTCTGGTGATGGTACCGTACAGTGCAGTGTTTTGAGCAGAGGGTGCTACAGATCTCCTAGGATAATTTGGGACCCTGGGATCATCCCCGGATTCAGTCGGTTAAGTTGATCGATTATGGATTTACATTGGCATTGCTTGAGGACAAGCAATATTTAGCGAGGGAGGACTATAATGTTCCAAAAAGTGACATGCATGCAAACCCTAAAAGTGACATGCATGCAAACCCTAAAAGTGAGATGCATGCAAACCCTAAAAGTGACATGCATGCAAACCCTAAAAGTGAGATGCATGCAAACCCTAAAAATGACATGCATGCAAACCCTAAAAGTAATATGCATGCAAATCCTAAAAGTGAGATGCATGCAAACCCTAAAAATGACATGCATGCAAACCCTAAAAGTGATATGCATGCAAACCCTAAAAGTGACATGCAAGACATCTAAGCATTATTTAATGATGCATGCACTCAATTAAGTCTCCATGTGCATGCATGCAAGTCAACTGCAAATTAAAAGTTAAAGTGACCTAATTAGGTCAAAAGTTAGGGTTTTTGCAGTTGAAAGTTATAAAAGAAAGATAAAGTGAATGGAGACTTTAATTTTGGATTATTATTATTTTGGAGCTCTTGAGAAGCAACACAGCGTGCGGCCACAACAGTTGGGGTTGGAGACGACATCTTCAGCTAACGGGATTTCGACAGTGAGACATCTGCCCTAGTCTCCTTCGGGATAAACCATCTAGGTTTGTCACCATATCTATTGCATTCATCATTATCCAGTATTCCAAGTTTGAAGGTTATTGCAGATTCATCCATATAGCTGGGGGCATTTAGCTAGGAAACCCTAGCCGTTCACCAGGACTCTGGATCACCATATTTCTTCAGCATGCATCCTGCATCCTCATTGATAGGATCACTCTACTGTATTGGGTGATTATCAACTATCAGATTGTCCATCCGGGGCAGCTAGCAGCAGTTTACAGGGTTGTGGGGGTGTGAGCAGCAGACTTGGAGATCAATTCGCTAGGGCATCTGGAGAGGTCAAAACTATTGCATGCTTCGGTCATCCTCTCCGACATGAGCACACCTTCCTTCCGACTTATTTCCAGCTAAAACTGACCATCCCTTCAGCAAAAACGTCACACTTGTTTGATTCAACCAACCAGGGTATTGCAGCAGAAAACCAAGTCATTTCTTCATCACCTCGGCTCATCTTGCATGCGTATTCTCTCTGGAGCATTTTCAGTCGGCTTATCAATGGTAAGTGTTCATTCTATCTTGCAAACCCTGACCCTAATTTCAGCTATAAAATAGGGAAATTTTGCATGGCAGTTTGCATGCTCGACTATTTCATTAAAATTGCATAGAAATAGAAAATATCAGGATTTGGGATATTACATAACCCCTCGAGTGCTTGGACAATTTTATTAATTTCCAACATAATATTTACATGCATTTCAAACTGGCATGATAAGACAATCATATAGTCCATAAAAATATATACATCACATATGCCTAGTCATTCACTAATAAAGCTTTGGCCTTGAGCTCCACACCAATAATCTATACTAGCATATTCATATCATTTACATATTTTTAATTCAATACATTCCAAATAAAATTTAAAAATATTACACTTACCTAAAAATAAAAATTAAATTTTCTTTGTTTTTCTTTCACTTCAATACAAAACAATTTTTTAAAATATCCTCCCTTACTTTACTATGACCTTCACATAAGCCTTCACACATTGAAAACTTTGCTTATCCATCAAATTTTGTTTTTATTTCACTTCAATACAAAACATTTCATTAGTTTTGAAATATCATACCCTACTTTGACTATTGCCTTCACATAATTTTGTCTTTATTTCACTTCAATACAAAACATTTCATTAGTTTTAAAATATCCTCCCCTACTTGACTATTTCCTCCACATAATTTTGTTTTTATTTCACTTCAATACAAAACATTTCATTAGTTTTGAAATATCCTCCCCTACTTGACTATTGCCTTCACACATTGAATGCTTTGCTTATCCATCGAATAAAAAATATCTCTGCGTTTTGTCGCTTTGTTGAGTGTCTGCTTATTTTTGTTTTTCTTGTTTTTTCAAAATACGTATCTTCGCATCGAGTTGCAATCTAGAAGGCTCCGCACCATGTCACTTTGTTCAACAAGTTGCATTCTAAAAGGAACTCCACAATGTCGCTTTGTTCAACATGTTTCATGTGTATGGTCTTGTTTTTATTTAAATTTTATAGCTTT